>OX439049.1:17669274-17931892 GCA_949317995.1 Acholoe squamosa
TACTGAGTAGATTATTATCCACAAGATATTGATCAGTTCCAACAGCAGCAAAATGCAGATCCTTACCAATATTACAAAAAATAGTCATTTATATATTCACAAACATCATCAAAAGTTACATCAGCACCAGTTATATGATGTCTCATGTCTGGATACACAATAGAATTCGAATATTTAAACAAGTTATTTATGTGTTTCCAGAATTTTTTGGGATTACCATAACTTACTTGCAACTCTTGCATGACACCACCAATTTGATTTGCTTTAATTTTCTCTCTAATTTTTCTTCGACAATCCTTTATAGCTTGCTTTTCCTGAACACTTTTATTGGCACTATAGAGACGTAACCATCATTCTCTTTCAAATACAAAATCCATAACTTCATCATCAATCCATGATCTCCTACTTTTTTTAATGTATTGTTCAACATAAGGGTGAAAAGTGTCCAAATACTCAATTAACGGAGTCAATAACATATCCCACAATATATCAGGATCATCAGTAATATTATAACAGGGTTTCCAGTCACATAATTCTAAAAAATCTCTAAATCTGTCTTCATTAAAGTTTCTATAATGTCTTCCTCTATACTTAGTGCTAACATAACTGATATTCTCATGTCCTCTACAACCAAAACCTGGGAGCTGATCAGAAATTAGGGCAGAGACCGTACTTGCATTAGTTACATCTAAGCTATTTGTAATTATGTTATCAATACAAGTACCACTAAATGGTCTCGTCACCTCATTAATTAGTATTTTCCATCCAATATCCTTGCACACATTTCTGAAACTTTCACACCCTGCATCATTTTCATCATACATATTGAGATTAATATCACCTAAGATCCAAGTCTCATGCCTACCATGATTGTTGTTATATTCGTAACCAGCGATGGATCATAAGAAATGAATAAAATTTGGTACATTCGTATTTGGGATTCTATAGATAGAGACAATCAATAAATCCTTTTCACCAGGAAGGTTTAACATAATAGCAATACTTTCATAATCGATGGTGTGTATCCCTTACGTGCCCAGATTAGCAAAAGTGCGCTCTTAAGCATGTATATATGTTCAATAGACCACCATGAGTTGAATATTAATCAGATTAAGATAATTCTGACACTAGAAAACTCGTAATATCAAGGGCTTTCCAATGATACCAAATTTGTCATGGTGCATTAGGTAAATAATTATTAATAGATCCTATTGCAGAAAATAATGAATGAAAATAGGCTTAAAAAACATGAAAAGTGCGTGCTCTGGTCATCAGAATAATGGGAAAATACAGAAAATTCACTAAATTGCAAAAAAATATTGATAAAAATACCAAAAATATTGATCAAATATTTTTTTTTGTGATTTTCTCCAAGGAATCCAATTATGATACATATCTTTTTCAATTTTGATCATTATAGCTTTCTTTGAAATGTCAAAATAATGCTTTTTGAATTGAAAATAGCATATTCCCCACCAAAATCTAATCAAAAAAGATTTTCTGGACACCTATATAAAAAAATCAGCACATCTCAACATCTTGTACCATCATCATTCCCTACTGATAAATATAAAACTATGATATGCTTCATATTACATTTTCTGAAAGCTATTTTACTGCCCTCTTTGTTACCATTTGAATCAGTGCTTTAATCTGAACATAATATAGGTAATGACATCTACTATGTCAAGTTTGTTGAATAAATCATCTTTCCCAAAATAAATCTGGGCATGAAAGGGGTATGGTAAAGTCATTTTACAACCCTAATATACTGCCCTAGGCCAGCCTTCACACTTAGGCCAACTCCTCCACAATTTTTACCAATTCTATCATTCCTATACAGTAACCTATCCTCTCTATTAATCAGGCCATTTATAGAGACTGGTTGGTTATTGGAGTCAGAGTTGAATACTACAATCTTTCTTTTGCTAGTATTGATGCGGAGACCACTTTCGCTAAACCAATTATAGATATTGGTAGCATCAGACTTAAGACACTTCACAGCATTAGCTAGGTTGTTACACTGAATATAGAAGACCACATCATCTGCATACATTATCATCTTACAATAACTTAACACTAGAGGGAGATTGTTTACAAAACAGGTAAAAAGTAAGGGCCCTAATATGGGGCCCTGGGGAACACCATATCTAGCAGGTAAGATGTTTGATGTGGTGCAATTGCACTAGACCCGGTGGCTTCTCTCACCAAGGTATGCACATAACCAGTGTATATGGTTGGAAGACCAAGATTGCGTATTTGACTTATCAATTCACCATGCTGAAAGCCTTCTGCACATCCAGGAAACATGTCAGCAAAAGATCGTCATCGTTTTTGGCTTTATAGATGTCATTTACCAATTTAAAGACAGCATCATTTGTTCCCCTGGATGTACGGAAGCCAAACTGACTATCAGAAAGTAGAGAATTTCCCTCAAGAAAGCTTGAGATTTTCTCGTAGACTGTCCTTTCCATAATCTTACCTGGGACTGGTAACAAGGAGATGGGCCTCCAATTGCCTATTTGGCGGAGGTCCCTCGATTTGGGAAGAGGGACAACTGTGGCGGAGGCCCATTTTTTTGGAAAGGAAACAGAGTGAAGGCACATGTTAATGAGGTCTGTTAATTGCGGTGCCAATATTAGTAGGGCATCTTTAAGGACAGCAGTTTATATATCTGGCAAGCCATCGGATTTCTGTACTTTAATACCTCTTATGAGATTGATGACAGCTGCATAGCTTATCTTTGTGCTTTCTGAAAATTTATATTGCTGCCTTTCAGAAGAAACGTTACTAGATACTTTGGGTATATTACCTAATGAGTCAAAGAGCTGTCCTCTGATATTGGCAAAGAAAGAATTTATATAATCAGCAGCTTTGCCTCCACCTATCTCTTCACCAGAGTTATGGTGATTCAGAACAAATTTCAGGCTCACCCTTACCCCGCCTTCCAAGTATAATGTTAAGTTCCTGCCAAAATTTAGTTGGATTGCTGGATAATTCATCCAGTTTCTTTTTGAAGAAGTTTTCTTTAGAAACTTTAGTTTTAGCATTTATGTCCCTTCTGACCTGTTTAACCATTTCCAATAGGTCAGGGATGGACTTCCCTGCTTTACAGTACTCCAGCATATATTGGTTATGCTCATGGATGGATTCATAGATGTCACGGGACATCCACGGTTTATTACGATCCTTGAATTTCATTTCATGGATGCTGCAATGTACATCTAAGTAATCAGTTATATACTTAAGGAGAAGGGACCAATTTTCATCCACATCCATGATCTTGTCATAATCATACCAGTCTATGCCAAGGAGGTAGTCTGTGAAATCATGGTAGTCATAATTTTTATATGAATGACCAGAGACTATTATGATAACAAATTCCTGGGCTTCTTCTTCACAGCATAGACTGGAAGATGGTCACTTCCATAAGTAGGCAGGGTACCATGATGTAATACAATGTCACATTTAGAAGCTATTAGGTCGATACAGGTACCTCCTGATCTGTTTGTATATGGCCTAGTGATATTATAAATGATATCTGTAAGATTACACTTTTTGTATAGTTTAGTTTTGCTGTCATCTGGTTTAAAAAAGATTGACATTAACATCACCTATCAGTCATCTTTCTCTACCAATTAGGAGTGGGCTTTCACATATTTCCACCACAGAATCCATGCATTTCACATAGCTTCCATTAGGTGGCCTGTCAAATGAAAGAATGATGTCAGTCTATGTTTTTTTTTGGATAAGATTAATTACCATAGATTCAATATTAGCATCTGATTGGAAAGTGGGCTTACAATACTGCAGTATGGTGCCATCCTATCACAAACATAGATCAGTAGCCCCCTCTTGTCCACTACCCGGTCATACCTAAAAAATCTATATCCAGGGACATACAGCTCATGATCTGAATATTCCTCAGTTACCCAGCTTTCACTTACACAGAGGATGTTGAAAAGTCTCACAAGGTCATAGAGTTCACCAAACTTTAAGTGAAGTCTCCGAATATTATAATGACCAATCTTTAAACCTTTCAATTTTATGAAATCTTTATAATCAGTGGTCATTTGGGCAACATTACTTAGGTGGTCAGGATTGTGCAATGCAGTAAGCAAATATGTGATTCACCAGACAACCTGCCAAGATGCGAGGCTCTATAGATCTTAACAGAATTATAAATGTACATGTAAATGATGCTCAGGGATTCAGTGCATGAACAATAATTTAAGTACAAGATCTTAGTAAACTTATAATCTAATTGACCATGTAAACACAGCCAGAGAGCGCCTTGAAGGGGGCATCCCACAAAAGATTCTGGGAGGCAATCGCCATGGCAAAATAGAACAGGTTGTCTCTGATATGGTTGCCTCCGGGTATAAACAAAATGGACTGAGGCATATATATGTATAAAGGTAATAGAAGGTCTAACCTTTTTATGCATCTCTCTAGGTGAACATCAATAGGCTAGACAAATAATAGTAGTAGTTTATACAGTAAAAGAATTAGATATGGTTACATTAATAGACCAAAGTTGTGTATCTCACTAGGTAAACACTAAGGTAAAGACAGATCTTAATGAAATTTCATATGGTGTACAGGTAATTGCAAAATAATACATTGATATACCTGACAAAAATGGTGTATCTTTATAAGTTAACACCAAGTTTAGGTCAAATATGACAATAATTAGTATGTCACAGATAAATTAGATAATAACAATATATGGTGCATCTCTCTAGGTGAACACCAGGGACAAGTTGGTTCATTTGCTACAAAATTCTGAGATAAGTAAATGTTACAACAGTCAAATCTGGCTACTACAGTGCATCTTTCTAGGTGAACACTTCAAAACTCTAAGATAAGTAAATGTGACAACAGTCGAATCTGGCTCCTACAGTGCATTTCTCTATAGGTAAACACCATGTAGGAGCCTGATAATAATGGTAGGATGAGGAATGGTAAACAAACATCAAGAACACAGTGGAGGAATGGAGCATATGGCCCTGTGTCTAGGTAACAGGTATAAGCTACAGCAGTAAAGACAAACAAACAATACAAACAAACAAAGAATAAGAAAAAAGAAAAAAAAAACTAGTAGACCTCACTTACAGAATGATGCAACGAATTAGGTGAATGTCTGTTAAAAGACTGTGCAATACTTTTGCTGTAAAAGCTTGACATATACATGGTTCTTTGTACGTCAATTGATGTTCAAAATAACTAAAGGTTTTATACTAACCTTGATAAGGGTTAGTGTAAAGAGGAACTACTCAGGTGGAGCATCTTCACAATCCACAAGCAAAAACCACAGTGCAGAGGATACCAGGAGGTTTCCCCATACAAAATAAAGGATCATATATGCTGACACTTTTCACAACTGTATTCATTATTGTATTGATTGCTATGTACCAGCACAACCAATTATCATTAGTAGGATGAATGGACGTCTTATCATTGCCACCTAAAGAATAAGACAAGGACCTAGGTTACCGTTATTAATCAGCTCATGTCTCCCTCAGCAGGATTAACTGAAGCCACACACAACAATTAGACCTAATCACCGTGATTAAAGCTTTGCTCCACAGCCTTCAAACTAAATCAAAATAAATGCTATCTATGTATACTATATATAAGCTGAGGAAAGGTGATATGATTTCTAAAATTTCAGGCAGAATTAGTTATTACATACCTGTAAATGATTCATATCGCTCTAAGTGTGCATGAAGCATAAAACCTTTATAATGAAATTATTTATTATGGGATGTACTTTTGAGGCCGTACTAAGCTTTATGGAATAATACCACTTTAGACAATATTCCATCAGCTCATATTCAATTGAGATCGGTGCTGGTCTAATAATTCATATTTCATGAATTCAGAATGAATAAAAACCTGTTTAATGGTTTAATGTCATTATGTTTAATAAGATCCTAGATAAAGCTACGGAATATTCGGTGAGAACTTTCTAATTAATTCTAACCACCACAAATAATTAAAGAGTCAGCATGAAGTAACATTTAATTTTTTCCTTAAATGTATATCTCAGGTGATATTCATTTTTTTTGCACCAAATTCATGAGGTGTATGGGTCCTTGTTATGATATAACAAATGAGTAGTTTCAGCCAAATTGCATTGAAGTACTACATGTATGCAGCTGGTATGGTGCTCATCAGTTCAGAATGTTTTTAATCCTTTGATATCTGATCTGATTGGGCCAAATCATTTGTTTGTAATGCTCGGAACAGCATTAGTACCTATATTTTCATTACTTCCAACTGTGGATCGACTATATATCTATAATGAACTGCAGCAGCTGTGTGCACAATAAAGTGTCATTCTTCTTATATTATGGACGCCCACCCATTTTAAACCTTACGGGTATGATTGCATTATTGTATCCAGTAATACACTTCACACAGAACTACAAAGGAATTTACCCCTCTCTTAGATTTCGATAAGTGAGTGGTAGTTGTTCATAAAAGAGGCTGATAGAATTTCGCATAGATGTATATATGCATAAAAGCACAATTTTCATGTAGACTATATGACTGCGGACTTTTCATTTAAATAAATACAATACAGAAATAACCAGTTTAATTTTGTCTCTTATCACCATGATTCATGAACATGTAGCCTAGTACAGCACACAAACTGAGGCTAGCGTATGTCTCTTATCACCACCATTCATGAACATGTAGCCCTAGCACAGCACACAAACTGAGGTTAGCGTATGTCTCTTATCACCACGATTCATGAACATGTAGCCTAGCACAGCACACAAACTGAGGCTAGCGTATGTCTCTTATCACCACGATTCATGAACATGTAGCCTAGCACAGCACACAAACTGAGGTTAGCGTATGTCTCTTATCACCACGATTCATGAACATGTAGCCTAGCACAGCACACAAACTGAGGCTAGCGTATGTCTCTTATCACCACCATTCATGAACATATAGCCTAGCACAGCACACAAACTGAGGCTAGCGTATGTCTCTTATCACCACCATTCATGAACATATAGCCTAGCACAGCACACAAACTGAGGCTAGCGTATGTCTCTTATCACCACCATTCATGAACATGTAGCCCTAGCACAGCACACAAACTGAGGCTAGCGTATGTCTCTTATCCCCACGATTCATGAACATGTAGCCTAGCACAGCACACAAACTGAGGCTAGCGTATGTCTCTTATCACCACGATTCATGAACATGTAGCCTAGCACAGCACACAAACTGAGGCTAGCGTATGTCTCTTATCACCACGATTCATGAACATGTAGCCTAGCACAGCACACAAACTGAGGCTAGCGTATGTCTCTTATCACCACCATTCATGAACATGTAGCCTAGTACAGCACACAAACTGAGGCTAGCGTATGTCTCTTATCACCATGATTCATGAACATGTAGTCCTAGCACAGCACACAAACTGAGGCTAGCGTATGTCTCTTATCACCACCATTCATGAACATGTAGCCTAGCACAGCACACAAACTGAGGCTAGCGTATGTCTCTTATCACCACCATTCATGAACATGTAGCCTAGCACAGCACACAAACTGAGGCTAGCGTATGTCTCTTATCACCACCATTCATGAACATGTAGCCTAGTACAGCACACAAACTGAGGCTAGCGTATGTCTCTTATCACCACGATTCATGAACATGTAGCCTAGCACAGCACACAAACTGAGGCTAGCGTATGTCTCTTATCACCACGATTCATGAACATGTAGCCTAGCACAGCACACAAACTGAGGCTAGCGTATGTCTCTTATCACCACCATTCATGAACATGTAGCCTAGTACAGCACACAAACTGAGGCTAGCGTATGTCTCTTATCACCACGATTCATGAACATGTAGCCCTAGCACAGCACACAAATGTCAACTTATGTTTGACCTCAAGTGGAAGCTAGTTTAACCACAATTCTTGATTCTCTAATTTTGAAAGCATTAAAGTTGAAATTATTATTCTGCTGTCATATTTTGAAAGCAACAAAATGAAATATTCAATTGTCAGGGCTTGAAATTCTCAAATGGATAATTTAGCCAAGTAGAATCAATTGAACCAAATGGTTACAGGAATCAATCTACAGCAGATGTCCTACCTTAAAATGTATCATTTGCAAAATCATCCATCATACTTCACATTTGCATTTGAAATGCAATTTACATTGAGCTATCGGGCCATTTGAGGGCATAAGGCTACTGATATTTTCTGAGACAAACATGCACCAGCTGTTTGAAATCGAATATAACAACGAGATATGAGAGTTCATTAAATTAAAAACCCAATGACTGAAATGTTTTTTAACTTATTAGTTTGAATATAACAGATGATACATATTATCATTCTATTATTCATGAAACATTTATAACATTCATTATACAACCAAGATTCCAGCATCAATGTATGTCAACTATTGTAGATAGAACATTGCAATGTATTAGACTCCTGGTGTATTTGTCACCATTTACATAATCCCCAAAAAGGCTAGAATGGAAAACATTCATACCATACCCTGTGTGTTCTTCTTCTCTGATGGAAGTTCTTCTCTGCTGACTGGAGGGTATCTCAAAAAGATTGGGAAACCAGTTCTCACCTTAACTATTTGATCCTGCAGTTCTCCTAAATTTTTCACCCTAAGAACAGACTTCCCTGCTTGACTTCTGCTACATGTGAACTGCACGGAAATAGGTCGAGTTGCAAAATAAGAGACTGGACCCCTCCTATACCACTCCTATAACTGACTCCCTCTTTACAATACAAGAGGGAATCCACTCCAGAAGGTCAGTGAGTTCAATTTTGGAATTATCACCTCCGACAGGATTAATTCCAAATCTTTTTGAGATACCCTCCTGGTGACAAAGAAGGGAGGTGCTGACCCCTGGGGAGGTGAGGAGGTACCAATACACCTCGATCACCTATACAGTACCTGGTATTATATAATGTGTTTGGATTGCCAGAGACACATTCATGATATTTGAAAAATGTGATGGCCAGCAATTATTCAACAGCCAATTTCTTCTCCTATTTGGAGAAGAAATAATTGCCCTACAAAGAGCTGTCACCTCAGTAGGGAGTTGCTTTAAACGCCAATAATAAAATGATTGCCCTACAAAGAGCTGCCACCTCAGTAGGGGGTTGCTTTAATGGCCAATAATGAAATAATTGCCCTACAAAGAGCTGCCACCTCAGTAGGGGGTTGCTTTAATGGCCAATAATGAAATAATTGCCCTACAAAGAGCTGCCACCTCAGTAGGGGGTTGCTTTAATGGCCAATAATGAAATAATTGCCCTACAAAGAGCTGCCACCTCAGTAGGGGGGTTGCTTTAAAGGCCAATAATGAAAAGAGCTCAGGTTACAACACAGTCTGTATGTTCCACTGGTCATGCATTTCTATGATATAGTGATATATTATATATTATTCTCTGACTGGGGATTAGGTAAGGATGCGGTGATTGGCCCCATTGGGAGGTGAGGTGGTACCACTCACCTGGATCACCCATGCAGTACCTGGATTTGAGGTGGCAATTCTCGGCTTTTTGGATGATCACATGCATAGTGATAGTCTGAATAAAATGCCAAATATGTAGGCAATTTTCCTCTTCACCAAAGATTAGTTTGTTAATCTCCTCTGGAGAAAGAGACAAACTTGTAATTCCCAGTGCTTAAACTAGCTCTATCCAGTTAAACTAGTCTCCAATGAGGATGTATCAGACTTTGTTAAAAACCTTTTACGGTGAGCTGACTGCAGGAAGACTTCCAGGAGTTCCTCAAGAGTTACCTGTTCTGGACCCACCAGCTGGTGCCCTTCATCGAGACAGTATTTCTATCATCCAGACTACGGTTAAGAATATCAATGTGAACAAACCAAAAATTATAGACAGTATTAATACAAGCATGTTAAAAGATGCTTTTAGTATCATGTCAAGATATCCAGTCAGCCTTGATACAGCCAGGAACTTTTCCACGATCCTGGGCCTCGTGAACAATTGTACCAACATCCAAATCCGGCGAGCACCTTGACATAGAGAAAATAGAGAAGGTAATACATCAATGCTTCGCAAAAACATCTAGAATAGACTGCAATGCACAACTCCAAAAGATGCCTAGAGAATAGGCAGTATTCACCCCCTTTTCTGACTAAGATATTGTATCATATCCTTATTATGCATGACTTCCTGTCTTCCCAAAGAAAAGTTCCAGACAGGGTACAACCTTGTTTGGTCGTAATGGCTGTTGGCAATCCAGATTTTGAAGACCACCTCCTCCCTCCTCGTAATCAGCTGAAGAGGCTTTTTTTCTCAATAATGCTTAGGATGGTTTTGGAGAGAACAGAAGCACAAGTGCTGTAGGGTAGAGGCACCCATTTCGGACGCTCCTGGCCACACAGGAGGTGGACATAATTGGTGCTCAAATCTTGTACCTTTAAAAGTGGTGAATTCTACTTTCCATTTCAGCAGTTGATACATGATAGTTTACCCTCAAGATCATTGAAGAAATTTTTAATGAAACTCTCCAATACATATGAATGAATGAGCTGTACATATTTAGTCTCCAAAACATCAAATTGCACCTCAAGTTAGACAGCTCAGAAGTGACCCTACAGTCAGACACTATGTTATCTAATTGATACAGACACAATTGGTCACTGTATCTGAAATATTATATATAGGCACATATCATATGACACTGAGGAATCCAAGCTAATGCAATACTCCTCTCCAGGACACTCTCAGGACTTCAATGGGCAGATGGAGTAGTGATTAGGTTTAGGTGTTAGATAGTAGGTAAACCAAACACAAATTAAATATCCCTATCTGGGAGTACATGTATATTATGAAGGATTCTGTTTGTAATGAAATGTCCATTATATAAGTATTGAAATTTTGATATAATTGTGTCCCAGGTGGGGTGTAATTGGTGTCTGACTGTAGGTGTAATATGAAGGTCATAGAAGAATAACTCCCACACTGTAACATGAGGGAAGTATTCAGGTTTGTCAAGTCAAATTATTAGCGAAGATTTGTATATTGCCATTGACATGTATAGAAATCCTATACACATGAAGGTTAAGACATGACAAATTGACAAATCAAACCAGGATCTTCATTCACTGGCCATTCCTCATCCTCAGAATATAACAAAAACACCCTGGGTTTGTGCAGTTGTAAAACCGTGTAGGACAGATGTTGTACATGTTATTCCCCATTTGTTAGAGAGTATGATACCTGAGTTTTCATGTCTAATTTAAATGGTAGCTGAATTTTTCATATCTATTATGTAATTCAATGCCAAAGTGTCTGACTCTAGGTGTCTGTCCGACTCAGGGTGCCTCTACCCTAGTCTTCACTGTTCTTACAGACCTTTATGATAACAGAATAAATCCTACGTTCACTGTAGTGATATAATACGTAGATGGTAACACACCAACATGGCTATGAGGGTTTGGCGTGTAATTTATTACATGACAACAGCACAGTTGGCACAATAATCCTGACATAATAAGAGAAAAGAAAAAAATCTTCGTTGGCTGTCCGTGCTGCAATGATTTGAAACCAACCGGGAACTATAGTCCTGATAAGTCCAAGTCGAACGCAGCACCGAGTCTCAATAATCAGTCAATAATTGGTTCCATGAGCTCCCACCAGGGGAACATGCATTCACTGCAGGATACTGATGACGGCGGTCTAGCTAGTCCTGAGGACTAAGGCGTCTGCCGCGTCTGCGCTGCCCCTGTTTGCCGCGTACGCTGCAGCGGCCAGCAGCAGCCATGCGCCGACATCTAGTCCTGGGGACTTGAACGCGCCTTTACTATGCGTTCTACAGTTTAGTCCTCAGGACTAAACAGGTGGTCCCTGGGACTATGAATCTCATCCCCAGGGCACCATGACTATTCTCTACTCTTGGATGATTATGAGCCGGGGTCTCAGTCCCAAGGACTATAATCTAGTCTCTAGGACTGTATCTTTAGTCCCTGGGACTACTGTGTAGTCCCAGGGACAATAGGCTTTGAATCTAAGTAACAATGCTGAAACTGCTAGGGACTAGATGCATGCTCATGGGGAGTCAAAGTTTGGTCCTGGGGACTAGAATTTTAGTCCCTGGAGCTACTTTTTAGTCCCCAGGACTTGACTTGTAGCTTCAAAGCCTGTCTGTCTAGTCCCAAGGACTAAACATATAGTTCTAGGGACTAGAACATAATCCTTAGGACTAAGATACAATCCTTCGGACTAAGGCCTTACGTTTTATTTTTACGACCACATGGGTACACGGAACAGCCCTCGGTGCTAGAAAGACATAGTCCCTGGGACTAAAAACTTAGTCCTGAGGACTAAAGATTATAGTCCTCAGGATGATATTTTAGCCCTGAGGACTACACATCTAGTGCTAGTGACCTAGTGCTAGTGACTAGAGATATCCCTGGCGATTGGACGTTAGTCCTAAGGCCTACAGCTTTAGTCCTAGGGACTTAAAGTGTAGTCCTCGGGCTAGAAGAAAGGTCCTGAAGGCTAGAAATTGATCAAAGCAGCCTTTTCCATATCTATACCCTGGTACAAGGTTCAGTCCCAGGGACTACCTGTTAAGTCCTGAGGGCTAAAGATGTAGCTGCCTGGTCCTCAGGACTAAAGATGTAGTCCTGGGGACTAGAGACATAGTCCCAGGGACTACTATTTCAGTCCAGGCAGTCCTTAGGACTAAGTCTTAGTCCCGAAGACTATCTATATCTGCCAACTCTCAAGGGGTAGGTGGGATGTAGGGTCTTAGTCCCAAGGACTATGCTCTAGGACCATAGGCCTACCTTCAGTCCTTTAGTCACCATTGGACTACTTGTAGTCCCAGTGACTACTGTGCAGTCCCAGGGACTAAAGATACAGTCCTGGGGACTGCAACATTGTCCTTGGGACTAGAGACACAGTCCTTGGTCCCCAGGACTGTATCTTTAGTCCCTGGGACTACACAGAGCAGTCCTGGGGACTAAGGTACAGTCCTCAGGACTAAATTTAAAGTCCTGGGGACTACATCCCTAGTCACAACTACATTAGACATCAATCAATGAATTAGTCCTCAGAACCACATGCATTAGTCCTGAGGACTAGGCAAATGTTTTTGTAGTCCTCAGGACTACACAAGTAGTCCCTGAGTCTACGAATTAGTCCCCAGGGCTTAAAGCTTAGTCCTGGAGACTAACAGCACAGTCTTATACAATGTCATGCAGTCTGCAGGGTAATTCATGGGAATGTACAATTAGTCCCTAGGACAATATCCTCATATTCTTAGTCCTGGGGACTAGGCTTTAGTCCTTAGGACTTAAGCATCGCATTTTTATTAGCTATAGTCCTGAGCACTACCACTACGCCCGCACACCTACGCACCGTGGGAGGCTCCGTGTAGAGTCCGCGTATTTAGGTCAGTGCAGACGCACCAGTCACCTTAGTCCTCAGGACTAGCTAGACCGCCGTCATCGGTACCCTGCGCATTCACTAGTATTTATAGTGTCATAAATGACGGGCATTTGTGCCCCCTAACATATTTTATTGATCTTATAAAGCCTTTTGACATTGTGCACCACTTTAGCCTTCTAAAGAAAGTTTGTATACTCCCAGTGCACCAGAGTGTCAAAATTGTGGCTCTTGGAGACATCAGCCCAGCGTCTGTTGAACTCTTTCTTAATTATGAAAAATATAGATGTTGATACGGTACACAAAACCAGACGATTAAATAAAAAATTCTATTGGGAATCAATAAACCACATGCAACATCAGGATGAGGTGTAAAATATGTAGAATAATTGGTATGGCGTAGAAATAATAATCAACGTTTCGATATCTTAATATTATCTTCTACAAAACATCTTGTAGATACCGGCACAATCATTTAGTAGCCATGTTAACATATACGTATCACCCAAAATCTCTGTTTGATAGTTCGGGTTGATACATGTGAAAATTCCATTCAGGTGCCTGGGAAAAACTAACTTATCTATGGCACAGCTATAGATAAGAGAAGATAACAGCAAGATCACAATCTGGGGGAACTGCTGTTGCAGTTGGATATTGTATATGCTGCAAACTGTTCAGCATCCCTGTAATATAAAAGGGGGTTCTGTAAAAAAAAAAAATAGAGTACAGTTGTATATTTGTGTTAGTGTTAAGCTTCAGATCCTGGTAGAATTCACAATGAAGTTTGAGATTGTGCTGTGGGCACTTTGTCTGGTTGCCATGAATACAGAGGCTGTGCATCTGAGGAGCAGAGCACGACGTGACGTCGCCACCTTTGGAGGTAAAGTCTGTTTTACGACATATAATGATTGCAGGCACCAGAGTTCTTTATCCGATCATCTACTGACCGCTAACATGTATTCGTGAATTATGGCCATGTACTGGTTAATCATAATGAACTAATGTAGCCCAGGCAAGTAGCGAGGCCTGCATTCGTGAATCATGCTGACCCATGCTGCATATGGGATGCCACCAGATTCATAATATGAACCTGATGCTGGTGTCATGTGAATCTGTATGTGCCATCCTGTGCTACAAAAATAATCATGTCAACTATTGCCCGGGCAATTGTTGACATGTTTCCCTTGTAGCACAACTATGAAATTAGGGGTGCACATAGGGGTAGGTGGGTGCACGAAATGGACATACAATAGGTAGTTAGATAACAGAATTGTACCTGTGCTGCAAGTAGGTATGACAACCAAGCAGTTGTTGACATGGTACCAAATTGCATTGGCAACCATGACAATAGTTTACATATTTAAGAAAAAATACCTTCCCAATAGTAACCACCTCGACCAATAGTATACCCATGAAAAGAGAAATCACCCCACTCCAAAATTTCTCGGAGACCACCCTGCCCCTCAAATGCATCGAATTCGCGAAACCTGGAGGCTATTGCGAAATGATTTGGACTTCAATTCTCACTGTAACTAATGCATCTTCCAGTTGCTCCCGATTCTCCACCCAGGGAGACCAATTCCCACCTTATACTGTAATGGAATTGACTTACTCTGAATTAGACTGCATTGCAAAAAGTTGAGGAACTGGTTCCATCATTGATTCCACCTGAATGCTTCCCATAGGCGAAAGGCCAGGGAATTTGAGAAAGGAACTGGCTGGGAATTGGTTCTCGATTAGGAAGCATTCACCAGTTCCTGACCACTCCTGAACTACTTCTATGACCAATTATCTTTTGGCAACCCAACAGGGAATTGATTCCCTGAGGTCAGTCAGTTCCATTTTGGGAATACCACCTCCGACAAAATCGTTTCCAAATCTTTTTGCAACAGCCTGCAGGTCCCAAGCATGTTATACCATGCACGGACTAAAGAGTATTCACGTCACAAGAATCAAGATGAATCTATCATCGTGCTTGGTCGAAAGAATATGTAAAACTGCTTTGCATACACTTTGTTCGCCACATGAGATCATAGCATGTTCGGTGGTAAATGCATATGTCACATATCTTAAATAATTCCTGCTTCAATTAAGAGTACTTGTGCAGATATCAAGGTTGCTAAAGGAAATAATGTAAAATATTGTAAATTGAGGGAGTTTTTCAAGTATTCTGGCTATTAGCAAATGAGAAAAATATAATAACCAATGTATAATACAGATATCTTTTCTAGTATGTATGCCAAAAAACAAAAAATGGAGTATAATTAGTCAATCAGACCTCTGGAAGAGCACCTTCTTTACCATTGTGACAGGTGGGAGCGGCCTAATGACCAGGGCGCTGAATTTGCTATCATAAGGTAGTAGAGCAACCATGGGTCTGATAATATCGCAATGGCCCATTTAAGCATTGGGGTCTCTTAAAAGTGCTAGTCTTGTATAAGTGCCGGGAGGACAGGGATATATAATGAATATATGCATCTGGGTGCCATTATGGCCCCTGTTTGATACGATCTGAATATTAATAGATGATATAAAATTTTCTGTGCAGATTGTGAGACAAAGGAATGTGAGACAAAGAAAGCATCCAGACAGATGAGGTCTACGACAACCCCACGTAAGTTCTTTTTATTATTCTTTTCTATATATCTATAAATTAAATTTGAAAAAAGAGATGTACACACCACTTGTCTCCGCCACTCCCATTTTACAGCGTGGTGAGATCCAATCCATCTACGTCATTTTGTCTGCCTCTTTTCAATCATTGATGTCCTTAATTAGAACAGATTTAGAGGATACTAGCTCATTCTGTACATCTTCCACACATATAACTCTGTATAGATTGGTCTTTTCTTTTACATTTCATTGTGTTTAAAATGTGACATTTCTCTGATAATTTGTTTCAGAGTTTGTGACATCAACTGGAATAACGGGTGAGCAGTGTATTTCTTTCCCGATGTAACGCTGTTAAGGGGAATCATATCCATAAAGCAACTGAACGAGAAAATGATAAACCAGTGCGCTATAGTTCTCATTTGAATCTAAAGATAGATGTGTTCTTGTGGCATGATAAACCAGGCCTTCTTTTGGTTTAACTATAACAATCTACATAATTATACATTACAGCCTCTACCACATGTGGCCCGGTACACAGCAGTTCAAAGATTGTCGGAGGCAGTGACGCCAGCCTTAATGAATATCCATTTATGGTGAGTCTGCCTATGTTGATTTTAGGTAGTCACGACTTTTACCATTGCCTCTATAATTATCTTAAATAACTACAGCTGTACAACCTAGATTACTGGACTGTTCCTCGATTGTAGACTAGGGTCCTTAACAGGGATACATGTTAATCTTAGTGGATCCAGCCCTTCTCCCGACCAAACAAAGGGACGCGCAAGGGGAAAGAAAGGAACACATGCCATCATAGAGTTCTACATCGGAAATCATGGGGAATCCAACTGCTGGTCCTTCATATGAGTGAAATGAAAATTCTACAATCGAAGAAAAACATATTCCACACATACTAATCTTCCCCACTAAATGGGGACCATCATCCTTACACATGAGAGAGTGTTCCCTAGAATGCGTCTCAGGTGAGATTGAGCTGAGGCACTGCCCATCTTGTCAGTTATAGTTCTGTCTCATATTACCAGGTGGCCCTGGTGCTGTCTGCAGACAACTCCCAGCAGTGTGGTGGTTCCCTCATCACAGACCAGTGGGTGCTCACCGCCGCACACTGCTTTGCTAAGGATGACCCTAACGATCCGTAAGTATGCCTTACTGAACAAGTAATCAATGGATAACTCATGACGAGTGTGTGTTAGTGAAGGATAATGACACGAGTGTTATTAGCCTTTGCTAACACACACGAGTCATGAATTATCCATTGACTACTTATTTTATACCACGAAACCAATAAATAATCAATAGAATACCAATAAATTCAAGTTGAAAACAAAAATTATTCCCCCTCCCCAGGACTCGAAGCCAGCCATAGTGTGTGTACACAGGAACATACACCTCCTCGTCGCCCAGCAGCGGACAGCGACAGCACCCGTCTCAGCTAGGCTTGGCAGCGGCACACGGCAGCGGACAGCTACAGCGCACACGGCGAAAAAAAGATCCGTCTCGCTGTTATATCTGTGTATAATACACCTCAGCGCCCGGCAGCGGACAGTGACAGCCCCCGTCTCGGCTTGCTTTGAAATTGAATGCGTCTCGCGGTTATGTTTGTGTATAATACACCTCCTCGCCCGGCAGCGGACAGCGACAGCGCTCACGGCAAAAAAAGATTTTTTTTTTTATAAGCCAGTAATTCAGGTTTTCTTTCACATTGTCTAACCACCTGACCTCCCTGCATCATTTTATTCTGTTTTATTTTCTTGAAAACATTCCGTACGACGATTTTTCCATGTAGTTAACAAATCTTTCTGTGTAGTCAACGAATTCCCTACAATTACATAGTTAATTGTGAATGTCCATTAAGTAAGAACTAAACTTGGACAGAAAGCCGCTCCTTCCACCTTACAACTATTGAGTTCCTCGCTAATTGATTTCCACAAACAATGTTCTGTGGTACCCTGTGTAAAAAACGCAGCTCACCTATAGGCCTAAGGCACACCTTGAGTTCATGCAAGATCAATAAGGCACATCTGATATTGGTCATTTAGTATTTTTCATCTTTTAAAATCCTCCTTACACAGCGAGCCTTTGAATAAAGGCGCACAGCGATTTCAGGCAAATACCATAGGGTGCAGTAATAATGGTCTATCACCATGTACAAGCCTTATTTACCAGGTAATATGGTAGGTTCATGTGTTTTTGAATTTTACCATCCTTCCCTTCAGTTATAAGAAGGTGTGGGACAACAAACCTGAAGACTGGAGGTTCAGGGTCAAGGTCAATGACCTTAACACCAACAATGGAGCCACCATGCAGGCTGACACCATCGTCATCCATCCTGACTATAGTAAGTCCTACATCATAGTTCTAGTATCATCTACTACAGTAGACCCTGTATCATAGTTATAATATCACCTACAACATTAGGCCCTACATCATAGTTTTAATATCATCTACAACATTAGGTCCTAGATCATGATTATGTTAGCGACTACAGTAGGTCCTACACAATAGTTACCCCGCGGTATATCATCTACTACAGTAGGGCCTACATCATAATTATATCATCTACTACAGTAGGGCCTACATTATAATTATATCATCTACTACAGTAGGGCCTACATCATAATTATATCATCTATTACAGTAGGGCCTACATCATAATTATATCATATACTACAGTAGGGACTACATCATAATTATATCATATACTACAGTAGAGCATCATAGTTATAATATCATCTACTACAGTAGGTCGTACACCATAATTACATCATCTACTACAGTAGGGCCTACATCAAAACTATAATATCATCTTCTACAGTAGGGCCTACATCATAGCTATAATACCATCTACTACAGTAGGTCCTACCCCATTACTATATCATCTACTACAGTAGGTCCTACCCCATTACTATATCATCTACTACAATAGGTCCTACACCATAATTATATCACCTACTACAGTAGGGCCTACATCATAATTATATCATATACTACAGTAGAGCATACATCATAGTTATAATAGCATCTACTACAGTAGGTCCTACCCCATTACTATATCATCTACTACAGTATGTCCTACCCCATTACTATATCATCTACTACAGTATGTCCTACCCCATTACTATATCATCTACTACAGTAGGTCCTACCCCATTACTATATCATCTACTACAGTAGGTCCTACCCCATTACTATATCATCTACTACAGTAGGGCCTACATCATAATTATATCATCTACTACAGTAGGGCCTACATCATAATTATATCATCTACTACAGTAGGGCATACATCATAGTTATAATAGCATCTACTACAGTAGGTCGTACACCATAATTATATCATCTACTACAGTAGGGCCTACATCATAATTATATCATCTACTACAGTAGGGCCTACATCATAATTATATCATCTACTACAGTAGGGCCTACATCATAGCTATAATACCATCTAATACAGTCAGTGCTACATCATAGTTTTGATATCATTTACTACATTAGGTCCTACATCATGATTATAATATCTACAACAGCTTGTCTTACATCATGATGGTATCTTCTACTACAGTATCCTACATCATAATTACATTATCTACCCTGACGACAGTAATTAAGCTATACATCACATCATGACATCATATCACCTCCCCTGACCACAGTATGTCTTTACATCATAATTCTGCCTCACAGAGTTGGATGGCAGTTCCAATGCAGATGACTTCGCCCTGGTTAAGTTGTGTTCAAAGGTGTCTGGTGCGAGTGTCGTGTGTCTTCCTGATTTTGATCCTGCCCCTGCCTACCACCAAAAGACCTGCACTGTCATTGGCTGGGGCAAGACCAGTAAGTCCTTTTGTTTCCTTTATCCGATCTGTCTAGTTCGGTGTTTGGCACTGATAATGTGGCACAAGTATAATTTTCAGAGCTTTTAATATGAAGGTATAAAAGGTGATCACCATTGAAAAAAAAATGAAACCGAACGTGGGCGCATCAATGTCCTACTAACAAGAGGGCCACGAATGATAATAAATGCACTGATTCAAAGTTACCAGGTGGGCATTATATCAAAAGTGACATTCATATTTAAAAAACAACAACACATTTTTACAAAGCATTCTAGAAAGGCATGTATCTATCATTAGTGATAGTGTTCATTTCCAGCGTAATTATATGCAACATTGGCACTTTGAATAATGTAGACATAACTCTAATCAAAAACTGTTTATCGCATTTTCGCTTATTTCCTGGTCAATACTGACAACATCTCTCATTCAGGTTTTATGCAGGTAAACCGCATAGCTGTTGTCATAGTAACTATTATCTGAGGAGGGTCATCTAAGGTGGGTTGTAGATGGGGTCATAGCATTCACAATGATATACATACCTAAGAGGTGCACATTGTTATCCCATTAACCAGGTGAGACTGGGTCTGCATCCCCCACCCTGAAGGAGGTGGATGTGACTGTGACAGACCCTTCCCAGGTCACCTCATGTTCTGAAACCAAGGACACTGTGTGTGCTGCTGCCTCAGGAAAGGACTCATGTCAGGTAACTACAAGTACAACATATGATAGGGTTACTTTAATCTTGATAAGCTTAATAGAATTCTGAAAATCTCTGACAAATACAAAATAAAATAAATAGAAAAGCTCACTCAAATTGGTCTCACTGTGCGGTATCTCAGTTGCCTCAATTTAAGAGATCAACATCACTCAGGCCAATTCCTCTGAGCTGTTATTGATTTATTAGTTCATGATTGATCCCTGAAGTATAAATTACATTCTGGTTGCACTGTGCACTATTCATTTATAAATTGAACAAGTGTTCATAGATTTCACTGGGAAATTCAAGTCTGTACATTGGGGACATTGTTAAGCAATCTAAAGCATTGGTTCCACTGCCGTGGGTCAGGCGACTTTTTGCCAATCCCTCGATTTATAAAGTGGGTATTCCACTGCCATATTTTTACTAATCCGACCGATTTTTTTTATACTTTTGTATAATCAAAAATAATCGGATTAGCAAAATCTCAGCCGACCGACGGCAATGGAATACCCACATTGCAAAAGTATAGAAAAAAAACCAGTCAGATTAGCAAAAAGTCACCTGACCGACAGCAGTGGATCGAGTGCTCAAATCTGTGCATATGAAGATTTTTTTTTCCGAAAATGTATACCTGTGAGACCGTGAATCTTATTGTACATGTATTTTCAGGGTGACTCTGGTGGTCCATTGATGTGCAAGGTAAATAATGCTGGACAGCAGAGATGGGTTCAGGTAGGCGTGGTGTCCTATGGTACAGGGGACTGTGCACAGGCAGGTCACTATGGTATCTACGGTAATACCAACAAGTACAAGACCTGGATGACCAATACTATTACTGACTACTGAGGCACACAGGAGGAGACCCCAAACAGTCTGATTAACAGGCAATCAGTGTAGACTGAATGGCATATATACCTGCATGTATTGAGGACATTAAAACAGATACTAAAAGTGACTTTTTAACTTTGTTTTCTACCTACCTTGCATAGGGCATCTACTCATTGAAAGACATTACTTGGCTCCTGTCTATGAATCCATTATAGGATATGCCTAACCCTCTGATTTCCTGCTTTAGATTTCTATATTCCCGTTAGCTGTATTTGCACTAACCTCTAGTCTGCTTCATCGGTTTATTTGTAACTATGTTATCATTAATAACACATAGGTCTGGCCCTGATCTATGTGATAAAACACATACTTCCGATTAGTATAGGCCTTGGTTCTAACATGGAATGTCAGATGGCCAGTGTTGAAATGGTGAGGCGACACTTCTCTTTCTTTAATTACCATCGCTGCAAGTAAAGATGATATTGCATAAGACTCTATGTCTGCATTTGTGGTTTCATTCACTACTGAAATACAGGAAAACGGCGGCAGAAGGCTGCCAAGGATGATTAACCTATCGCTATCAATTCGGTAAAATGTTTCAGGATGAAGTGTTTTTCATATCTTGAAAAGAACCATAAAGGAAATCTTGTCATAATACTCTATTCTATGGGATGATCATGTGAGAAAAGTTTGCTCTTGTGTAAGCACCTGCAGTGAGAATTTCATTACATTCTGTGGTTACATAATGCCGTTTCACTACAAATAGATACGTGTGTAGCTCCTGATTCAGAAAAAAAAAAGAAAGCGAAACAAATGAGTTATCAAAAAGGGTATTGTATGAAGTACTGAATTTCTGAAAAAGTATTGAACTGGCTGGAATCTGGACAGAGCTCACATGTTCTGCTTATCTTTCAGTTCACTGCCTACAAACACTGATAAAAGCGCTATATCATATCACCCTACACTAGTCCCAATGTCTATCTGCTGACACCTATATGGACATGTTATTCCTTGATACTTGGGTCATGTGATAACACACTTAAGCTGTGTCACCAATTGTTGCTATTTTCCATCGGGCACAAGATTACTTTCAACACTAAGATACCTATGTACTATTTGAGAGCATTACAAAGAGAATCCTATATCTTTAAACAATGGGAGGGGGCAATATGTATATTTTCCATAGGCTACCTCCCTGTAAACACACTACGTTGAAAAGTAATTCTACCTAAAGAATAGAGCACAATATGTTACCATGTCATTTAGTTATGATTCCAAGCATAGCTTAATAATTCAAGGGCATTGGATGATGATAGGGAGTTAAGAAAGCACATGTCACCATAGTTTGGAAAAAAACGGTCAATTACGTTTTACTGTGTATTGTGTGCATTCATATTATACCACTAGATTGCAGTCTATTCTCTAACTATACCTTATTACTACATATTACACTAAGATTGTCAAAAATGATATGATATGACATTAAAAAACTGATATTTTGAAATTATTTTAGACGCATCTATGGAGAGTATTTGTGTTCTCATTTGCCTTAGTAGTCTACAAAAACGTGACACTCCCCCCCCCAATAATCTGAATAACATATTCTACAAATGAAGGCTCGAACCAATTCAAGAATTTATCGATATTTATTTTCTTACATAATGGATGGAATATTTCATATATCATCTTAGTCTCCATCATGCCCTTTCTGCCACAGATATAGTTCTGCCATGTCCCCCCATTCATGAGAGGCTCCAGCATTACACCTCATGCACAGAACCCTATTATCTATACCAGTATAGTCCTCCTCTCTTTCTATAAAAATAACATACCTCGGACTGAGGTTATCATTCTGATCAGGACAATAGGATAGATAGTAACATGGGTGCTATACTGATGACTTTGTTGGTGTGTGGCATGCTGGCGTTGTCAGCTCCCCTGGTGGCAGGCTGTGGGCGGAGTTCTATGTACATTAAGGAAAATGGCTACAGACAAGTGGTCATTGCTGTAGGAGAGGATGTACCTGAATCTACTCAGCTCATTGACAGCATTAAGGAAGTCATGACAGCTGCCTCACAACGCCTCTACCAGGCCACACGGTAAGACCTGCCCTTCATATCAATATGACATACTCTTGAGATGTGGCAAACAGGTTCAAAGTGGGGAGACAATTACACAGCAATATAGTGAAAGTTCTATTTTCTTGTGTAAGATACATGCATTGGTGGACTTAACCCACGTTTGAGAAATGTCATTTGTCATTGGGGATGGAGAAAGAATGTGATTGCTGTGGAGTCATCTACAATTTTCTTTTCCTTAGAGATTCTGTCCCTAATAACACAATGAAATGAAATCAGAGATTTCCACTTGCATCTGTCCAAACACCTAGTTTTAAAGTTTTGTGGATCTCGCTTCGATGACTTCCCTATTCATCTAAAGCCACATCTCAATGCATTGGTTGACATATTCTAAGCAGAAACCTAATAATTATGGACCCTACTTTTGAGCAATGACGTTGCATGGACATAATGAGTTTAGAATGGCAGACTGGAGAACTAGCCCTCGGTTCTTTTGGCAGACACCGGCGAAGTCTTCATAAGCGTGAGTCATGCCTCCAAAGTTCAGTTTCTCCTGAGGACTCAGAGCAGTTAAACACATTTGGCTGTCTGATCTGTCATAGCTCTACAAAATAGGTGCCGAGATGTATGGGAAAACCTGAAATCTGGAGTAAGAACAGGCTTAAATCTAGAATAAAAACAAGAGTGGAAGATATTCATATACAGAGATATTATCAGTACACACAGAATGAAAACAACCTCGAAAAATGCCAGGTGACCAGAATCTTTCAAAAGTCAGACACACCATATGGGCAAAAAGAATACTTGAATCAGGTATGCTCTCCTCATGTACAAAGTATTATGTCTAAATTAAGGCTGGATGTGAATTGCACTCTTGACAGCACATATAAAGGCTATAGGGGGAAAATGTGACTAGCAATGAATGTAAGACCTGTAAAACAAAGCAAACTGTACAACATATATTTTTTGAATGTAATCTTACACAACTATGCACCATTAGAAATGTGTTTGAGCAAAAGATCTGTAATATTACCAATGGATACAGAAACCTAGACAAAATGTGAGAAGCTAGAAATGGTATTATTGTTGCAACCTAAATGCCTGCCCAGGCACAGATTAGAGTCAGAAGAATATATATGTACCTTTGTAAAAGACATCTACAGTAAAACCAACCAACTGTCATCAACCTGGCGCTGACATATATGTACCTCTCATGAGCCAATAAAGCCAA
The DNA here is from genome assembly GCA_949317995.1 of Acholoe squamosa. Lineage (NCBI taxonomy): Eukaryota > Metazoa > Annelida > Polychaeta > Phyllodocida > Polynoidae > Acholoe > Acholoe squamosa. Next base: position 17,694,005 of record OX439049.1, read on the forward strand.
TCTTGAATCTTGAATCTATCAAGCCACGATTGCAGCTTTGGGAGAATAATGGTGTGGCCCACTACGATCCAAATAGGTAGGTGGCTACTAGGCAATAAAACTATGTTTGTTATACTTTCCCCATTTCCACAGGGCACGACACCACTTAGTAAGTGACTAATAAACCCTGCACCATAGGGCTCACTGCTCTGGTAAAATGTGATGCTAGCTTGCCCTTCATAGAAGAGTTTAAATGCCACTTAATATGCAGCACTTGTTGCTCACTGCAGCTATGATTTATGACTGCAAGGCACAGTGTTCTCTTCCTCGGAGATAATTGCTGCAGTATGACTCATTTCAGGAATCAAGCGTACCTGGCAGAGGTGAGTATCCTGGTGCCACACACGTGGTCATGGCAGCCTGAGTACCAGGTGGCAGGTAAGGAGCAGGTGGACGGGAGTGACATTCTGCTGACTCAGCACCATCAGCCTGCTGCAGCTACAGGTAGTACCAGCAGGCGGCACCAGGAGGTGTTTGTCATTAAGGCCACAGGGTGTGGAGAACCTGGACACTTCATTTACCTTCACCCACAACTACTTCTCAACCCTATAAGAACCAGACAACTCTATGGTGCCATTGATAAGGTTAGTAAGCAAACTCTACTGATGGGCCTTTTGTCACCGTCTTTAATTGTTTTTTGGAGTTGCTACGCTCCCGGTCGCTGACGCGGCTGGGAGCATAGCAACTGTAGCAACTCCATAATGTTTTCGGTTTTCTTCCTGTCACCTATGATGTCATTGGTGACATCACGCTAACTCAGTGACGTCACCCGCAGTGGCTAGTGATGTTGCCATGATCTATGAGCACAACTCCTATCCGTGGTCCTTGCCACATTTTTCTTGTTGTCATCATAGTCATGTCACTGTCTAGCTGAACACTATATATAAGGTACATCCCATGTTTAAGGTGCACCTCCATATCTAGATGATCATACTTGCATGTAGGGTCAAATTCTGGTGCTCGCATAGCCTAGGTACCCCATTTTTTGCCTGCCGAATAAGGCCGGCAGGGGTCTATGAGGGATTAGTAATAATGTCAAACGCTGTTTCAGGTACTGATACATGAGTTTGCACACCTGAGGTACGGTGTTTTTGATGAGTACCCTTCTGGCACCGATCCACATTTCTACAATGGCCCTGGTGGTACCGTGGAAGCTACACGCTGCTCCCGGGAAATCAATGGTATGGTTATATTGCGATGATGATAAAAGTATGAATATGTGATGCATAATTGCAAATAAAGTTGTGGATAACCCCTAAAGTTGTCACTTTGACCACTCCATGCCAGTGTAACAAACCTAGATTCTTGATTATTGTCTACTATACATGGGAGGCACGGACTAAAGCTGACTCTTTCCCCAGGTTCAATATATGATGCGCACACCAAACGGCATACCTGTAAGTCTAATGGCAGCTTACCTAATGCCAACTGCCGCTTCAGAGATAACGATGATCAAGACCAATCAGGTTTTGGCTCACTTATGTACCGTCCATATTTAAGCCAGGTGTGTATCTGCTGTAATTTTTACTTTTATACAGATCCTGCTGAATTCATTTGCTCCTAGTTTGTCCTAATTACCTCATATTAATCAATACATTTCTAATGGGAACACTCTCCAAGATTGCATTTAATCAATTTAATTCAATTTCATTCACACACAACCCCCTTCAGAGTAACGGAGTAGAAGAATAGCCCTCAGGTTCTGTTTTCAGTCAACCAAACCTCCAAGTAGAATTAGTCATCTGGTTGATTCTATACTATTTGTACATCATGACGACTGAGATACATGGACGCTGAGCAACCCTTCATTAAAGTGTTATATTAAGGCCTGCCTATTGTGATCCAGGTTGATGCCTTTTGTGATAATGATGAGAGTAAACCAGCACAGCTCCACAATCCTGATGCACCAAACATGCACAACAGGATGTGTAATGGACAGAGCATCTGGGAGGTAAGTCTCTTACTGAAGCCATTGTAAGATATAGGATAAAAGCTTGAAGATATATCTAAAAGTACTTGGTCTGCACATAACACGCCATGCATATGGCAGCTGACCCATCATCAACGCACCATGCTGATCCTACGTGATAGATATACCCTCCTAAAGGTAGACATAACTCACCATGCTGATCATACGTGTTAGATATACCCTCCTAAAGGTAGACATAACTCACCATGCTGATCATACGTGTTAGATATACCCTCCTAAAGGTAGACATAACTCACCATGCTGATCATACGTGTTAGATATACCCTCCTAAAGGTAGACATAACTCACCATGCTGATCATACGTGTTAGATATAGCCTCCTTAGGGTAGACATGGCGCACCATGCTGATCATACGTGATAGATATACCCTCCTAAAGGTAGACATAACTCACCATGCTGATCATACGTGTTAGATATAGCCTCCTTAGGGTAGACAAGACTGACCATGCTGATCATATGTGATAGATATACCCTCCTTAGGGTAGACATGACGCACCATGCTGATCCTACATGATAGATATACCCTCCTAAAGGTAGACATGACTCACCATGCTGATCATACGTGATAGATATACCCTCCTAAAGGTAGACATGATGCACCATGCTGACCCTACATGATAGATATACCCTCCTAAAGGTAGACATGATGCACCATGCTGACCCTACATGATAGATATACCCTCCTAAAGGTAGACATGATGCACCATGCTGACCCTACATGATAGATATACCCTCCTAAAGGTAGACATGATGCACCATGCTGACCCTACATGATAGATATACCCTCCTAAAGGTAGACATGATGCACCATGCTGATCATGTGTTATAGATATACCCTCCTAAGGGTAGACATGATAGCCTTTAAAGTCTTCAAGAAAAATAGGGCCCTATTTTCCCGATAGCGTATTTTGAGAGCATTTACCTTGTTAAAAAGATGCTGACATGGTTACTGAAAGATTTGCGAACTACTGAGTAATCCAGCGGGTCTTTTTGAAGACGGTAGGTGTTGAAATTAGCAGACCCCATCAGTTAACCATAAGGTCGAATCCCACTACGTGAAAAATGGGTCTGTATTGTCTGTGATTCTGGATATCGGCAGACTTGACCTCTTGCCAATAATCAAAATCACAAGGGTTCTCCCCCAACCTTTGCCTTACCCAAATCCCACTATTAGCATATATTGAGAAGGAGTTCTCTGTGATTCCCATTACTGCACATACTAGCTGTTAGCTTTATTCACAAAGATAGAGTGTTTGATATCAAAATCATAGTTGTCTCTGAGTTAACTCTTTAGTTTACAATACAGATGTAGTAGCTTTGCATGCATAAATCACAAGCAGAACCTTCTTTTAACTACAGTATGTGGAACTTGGATCTTGATTTATCAATAACATACCTCTTGTGATTTACTAGAAACTCTTGTCTTACTCTAAATCACAGGGAATTTAAGTGTATCACAGAGATTTCCGGCCTCTTGTCAGGAAAATATCAAAATCTTTTGATGTGGTCCACTTCTCAAATAGCAACACCTTGGCAAGGCTCCGTGGCCATTATGACCCTTTCTAAGACTATATTACCACCCCAATATCGGGTAAGGAACCCCATCTTCCTAAATCACAAGGATTTCCTGGTCATCTTCGCATTGTGGGATTTGGCCTATACTTGTCAAAGGAAATAACAAATTGTGCCATAAAAATATCTATCTGTACCATCTAGTTGTAGCATATAATAGAGATTCCCAAGCACTGCTAAAGGCCAAATCCCACAACGCGAAAATAGCCAGAAGATCCTTGTGATATAGGATACATGGTTACTTAGCCAATATTGGGGTGGTAATATCATCTAAGGAAGTCCTTTAATGGCTAAGAATCCTTGCCAAAGTGTTGTTATTTCAGGAGTGGAATACATCAAAAGCTTTTGATATTTTCTTCACAAGAGGCCAGAAATCTCTGTAATATATGGAAATTCCCTGTGATTTAGAGGAAAACAAAAATCTCTAGTAAATCACAAGAGGTGTGTTATCTTTTCATAAATCAGGACCCAAGTTCCACACACTATAGTCATAAGAATGTTGTACTTGTGACTAAAAGTAACAACTATTCAGTACAGTGATGAATTTCACAGACATTACCCTTCCAATATTGGCTAGTAGTGGGGTTTGATAAAGGTAGGGGTGGCATGGGAACCCTTGTGAATTTTGTTTTTGACAAGACTCCAAGGCTGCCGATAGCCAGAATCACAGCCGTTTTAGACCCATTTTTCACGTAGTAGGATTTGGCCTTAAGATGCTTTCGGAGCAATCGTGCCGTCATTAGATGAAATTCAAATGAATGACAAATCTGCTGCTCTTCTGTATTGATATTTCATGTGTTGCCTCTTTTAAAAGGTGATGCGTACACATGAAGACTTTACCACTTTCAATGACCCCCCAAGCAATATATCCACGACAACACCCAAGTTCACTGTGCTTCAACCGAATACTAAACGCTATGTGCTTGTACTTGACATATCTGCATCTATGAAGAAAAATCCCACACACATGCCCAACTTGGGACGGGTAAGTAATAACCATCTGTTCACAATCTATACAGCAATTGAAAACAGAAACTATGGCATAATTACGTGTAGGCTATGCATCTTACAAATCCTAGACTATAATCTTTATGATTCTTTAACTTCTACTTATCATTCAGTGTAATGGTGTTCAATCGCTCAAGCTATTAGCCTCAGCGATGCTAGGGTAATACCAACAGTCCACTTGGCCTCTTCGGTTGACTTTTGTTTAGGAAATGTATGGCCAATTTTGGCCTAAGAAGCCCAGTATACTATTGGTCTAAGTAAAGAAATAAAAGAAATCCACTGAGAGGATCATAGACTATACTACACCAAAATACCATCGTCATCTGTAATCCTCATTACAGGCTTGCAGTAATTTCCTACTAAACATTGTCAATGACGGAGAGAAGGTTGGTATTGTTTTGTTTTCTAACACATCGTACACGGCAGCTAAACTCACTCAGATAGACGAGGACACCAGGATTGATTTGGTAGAAGCTATCCCACGTCATACGGACTATTGGACTTGTATGGGATGTGGTATGTACCTTTTTTGTAATAGCATATGTAATATTTGTACAGACTGAAGCCAAGCTATGTCTGAAAGTATATTACGTTGTCACAGTCCGAATGAGACATGAAATTTCTACAACTAGAGGTACTTTGATCACAGCAGCTTGAAAATATAGCCCCCCCCCCAAAAAAAAAAAAAAATCCGCAACAATCCAGCTGTTGAAATATGTCAGTATTAGTATAATCATAAATCCATAAATAGATATCATTGTCTATCCAGGTGTCAGGGAAGCAATCAACGTGTTAAAGAGAGATGGGGGCTCGGCTGCTGGTGGGAATCTGATCGTGGTGTCTGATGGTAGAGAAAACAGATTACCCCTGCTGCTGGAGGTGGCACCTGAGGTAGGACATTATATAATTTTTATTTCACGCGAATAACAACTCTCCATAGACTTAACACTAGAGGGCCGATTGCCACACCCTCAGTGGCATGGCATGTCTCGGTCCACACTGCTAGTCAGGTGACATATTTAGATGCTAAATTCAGAGGATTTAAGGATTTTAATGTCAATTTAGCATGAAATAAATACAGAACTAAACTCCCAGGCGTACATTGGGGTCCATCTCAGGGTGAAGCCCAAGGAGGAGACAGCTCCCCTCCAGGTGGATTGACCCAAATGTACGCCATGGTCGTTTAGCAGTCTGAATATATCTGTCCATGGTGTTCTGCCAGAGACAACCGTCCCGATTTTTACATCGGGTAAAAATATCTTTATTGTGAACGGTTGGGCAGGCTAAATATCTTGTAGGAAAGTGTAGATATATTGGTATTAATATTTGTTTTATTTACTTCATGTCCTTCAGTTGGATGATTTGTTCATGGAATGGGTCTGGGGCTCTACTTACAGGTATTCAGTGAGAGGGTGACCGTCCATTCTATAGCCTTTACTAACAAGGCTGGCTCTAACATTGACGCACTGGCTGGTGAGACTGGAGGCCAGTCGTTCCTCTACAGTGATGCTGCAGACTCCAACGCCCTACACGAGGCATTCAGAGCAATTGCAGGACGCAATGAAGGTATACAACTGTCAGGTTTTCAACAGACCGTTACAAAGATGATGTTTAGGTGAAAGTTGGTAAATGGAGCACCACCTTTCTGAGCATGACTCCTGTACCATATATCCGTGTCTATAGGCCAAATCCCACAACGCGAAAATAGCCAGAAAATCCTTGTGATATAGGATATGTGGTTACTTAGACGATATTGGGGTGGTAATATCGTCTATGGAAGTCCTATAATGGCTAAGAATCCTTGGCAAAGTGTTGTTATTTCAGGAGTGGAATACATCAAAAGCTTTTGATATTTTCTTCACAAGAGGCCTGAAATCTCTGTAATATACAGAAATTCCCTGTGATTTAGAGGAAAACAAAAATCTCTAGTAAATCACAAGAGGTGTGTTATCCTTTCATAAGTCAGGACCCAAGTTCCACACACTATAGTCATAAGAATGTTGTACTTGTGACTAAAAGTAACAACTATTCAGTACAGTGATGAATTTCACAGACATTTCCCTTCCAATATTGACTAGTAGTGGGGTTTGATAAAGGTAGCGGTGGCATGGGAACCCTTGTGAATTTTGTTTTTGACAAGACTCCAAGGCTGCCGATAGCCAGAATCACAGCCGTTTTAGACCCATTTTCCACTTAGTGGGATTTGGCCTTATAGTTGGATAAAATGTGATGGAGTGACACAGGGATTTTTTAGAAATGTATAGTAGTGACACAGAGGTTTTAGATATCGACAGAGACAGTTACAAAAGCTCCTGCTGTTTTCTGATATGCAGAAAAAGTGACACAGTGCCAATTCATCCTTCTTAAAAGTGAACTGATAGATTAATGACCACTCTGATGTTCGGATGCTATTGCCCCGTTATATTGACAAATATAATTCGACTTACAGACATCAAGAAAAGGAAAATCCCTATAACTAGCGATGCGTGGATGCTAGAACCAGGCCAGAAAAAGCAGCAAACTGTCAATATAGATTCAACTCTGGGCCGAGATACTGAGTTTATCTTTGATTACGCTGATAGAGATATTGACGTGAAGGTTACATCCCCTAAAGGAAAAGTATATGACAAGACAGACCCAGTGGTGAAAAAAGACAAAAGGTTTGGGATCTACATGTTCAAGTTTAAAGGTCAGGGTGAGGTGAGTTTCAGATGTTTCACGTGAACATTAACAAAATCTGTTTAGTTTTGATAATAGCTCTAGATACTTCGTTACAGGAATGGTATTGGCCCTTTGGCCACTTGTTTCAAAAGAGAAGTTTTTTGTTTCCATTTTCTCTCAACTAAATATAGTTGTATCTGACTCATCGAATGAGGGGCATTTCACTGTCGTGGGACTATACTTATTAGACCTACATAAAATTCAAAGAAAAGGTCTTGCGAAAAGAAGCACTATATTTACTCAAGGCTTACAAATCTAGCCAAGGTCTGGTTGAGTGGAGAATTAATCGATCAGATCTTGGTGATTTGATCAAAGAAATTGATTTGATAAAAAGAAACTAAAAAGTCCAGCATTATATTTACCACTCTGTGTTATACTTCTCAGGTAGGTAGTTGGAAGATCATTGTCACAAACACAGAAACCCAACGGCAGAAGGTATCAGCCACTGTTGCGTCCCGCATGTCCGTAAAGGGGGGTAAGTACCCCATAGTGGCACAGGCCTATTGGGGCTACAGGAATCTAAATGCTGGACCAGGCAGACCAGGCAAACAGAAAATATTTGCCAGTGTTTCTCAAGGTAAAGTGAATTTCATCATCGAATTCTATCATATACCTTATTTTTCTCATTACAGATACCAAATGGAGCCAGATGAGGTATTACAACCATATCCTCCAACGATTTTATAAGATTTTGATAGCTTCACAAATAGCTGTACGTGATGAAAAACACTAACAATCCCAAGAACACTTTTTTTTTTGTGATAACTGACATCATTGGGGCACAGAAGACAGTTTTTCATGTGTAATTTGGATGAAATGTTGTAAGCCTGTAAAATATGTAGAGTGTACTGTTAGATGACCACTTACCATATCTTCACCAAATTCATTTAATTTCTGAATGAAAATTTAGTTTCCTTTGCTCTGAGAGATAGAAAGTGTATATTCAGTTCTCTGCTTTTAGGCTCGACAACTAATCTATAAATTAATTTCTGTAATCTGTTTTGATCAACTTTTAGGGGTGTGGTATGACTGAAAACAAACACATTGCATCTCCATTCACTCCTTCCTCATGTTTTACAGGATTCCGGTCTGTTCTTCAGGCGGATGTTCATGCTATTGTTGAGAGGCCAGATAAGTCTGTTGTAAAGGTAGCACTACAAGATAGGGGTGTTGGTAAGTGAGCATTTGTCCATAGTAATCCTGTAAAAGGTACCACAAGGCATCCAATAAAGCCATTCTTTTGACAAATCTATAACAGTGTACAGACTAGAAATCTCTATTCTCCTAAAATGTAATATTAGTGTGACTTATAAGTTTTGTACATTTCCTATTGATTGCTGAAACAGCCATCGAAAAATCAAGGTAATCTGGGGAAGTAATTGCATTTTGCCATAACCGAATCCTCCTCTGATTTGTTCTCGTAATGTTATATCATCAAACAGAAAAGTGTACTTGCACTGTATATATATTTCCGCAATAAAAGAATTGCACCAAAAAATTATCTGATGGCATTAAGGCAAACAGAAAGGAAATCCCATGGGCTATCCTCTATGCTTGCTTGAGAAACTAAGAGGGAATGATGAACGCTCTGTACTGATTCCACCATACACGGTTGTAAAGACCAGGCGATAGATCTTGCTAATGATTGCAGGATTGTTCCTAAGGTATCCAGGAAAATCATAGCGAGATGCTTCATCCAAACATATACATTTCAGGTGCTGATCTCTACCGGAATGATGGCATATACTCCGGCTACTTCAAAGGATTTACAGGCAATAACAGATATAATGTGAAGGTAATATAAACATTCTCTTGTTTAAAATAGCTTATTATTTGCCTAGGTTTAATTTTGATTTTATTTTATTTTATTAACAACAAGCTACGCGATTCTCATCACGAAGCTGACAAAAAGAAAGGAAAAACAATAATTATGTACACACAGAAAAAAACTGCCAGAAGATACACGGCATACACATACATGCCATGTCTAATCTGATTGTAGCAGTACGGTCTTTGTGCTGGCAAGAGTGATATCATAAATAAGGCATAGCAGGTGTGCATTGTTGATAATGATTCTGAGATAGTTGACTATACGGGCATCAATTTAGAGGGGACAGTGCTGATGCACTGTACCTGCCTCAATCAGTGAGGTTATATAATATATCGTAATATAATATAAGATAATATAATATAGTAAAATAATGGCGTGCAGTGCTGATGCACTTGACATGGCCAGTAAATAGTTGAATAACTAATTCAATCAAAGGCAAGTATTGCTCATATTATATACAAGGCCTTGTAATCTTTGCTGGGGATGGCTTGCGGTGCTTATACACTGGACATAACCATTAAGTCTCCAATAGAAACGAATATGTCAAGGTAGGTGGCGTGATGGATGACGGCGATAGGTGACTAGGCGAGCAGTGCTTATGCACTGGACAAGGCCATTATTTATCTATAACAAGTCATGTTCTCTTTTAATAGCAGTAAAATCTAATTTAGATACCTCCCGTTTAAAGGCAAATTTGCCATCAAGTTCCTGTATTATCTTATCTAGGGAGTTCCACAAAATATTGCCTCTATACAGTGGATATTTTTTTGACTAGGCGCAGCTTAGGTCTTGGACATATAAGCTTGACCTTATGGCCTCCCCTAGTACGTGCATTGCCACTGATTATCAAATTGTCTTCGCTCTTTGATGATTTAAACATGAGCATGAAGAGTTGCACATCTCTTCTCTTGCAGAGTATCACAGACTTCCATTGCTCATGCAGATCTTCTTCAGAAATATCTCAAGGATCCCTTATTTTCAAAACATCCCTTACGCCTTTATTTTGCAGCCTTTGAAGGTTTTTTTTTTCGATTTATTACACTGGCACTGTCTAATAAGAAACTGCAGTACTCCAATATAGGTAGGGTACAGTGTTTGTACAGTGTTCGACATTATTAGTAAACTTTCTAATTTGATGAGGCCTAAACCCATTAGATGATTGTAAATATGGCCGATTATTAGGGTGCACATCAAAATCGGTTGAATAATCGTCCATTGTGTGGGTTTAGAACAGCAACTAATTTACCAGATGACACAAATCGGGTGGAAATCAATGATACTACAAAGTAATACTTTAAAAGATAACGGTACAACCTTGAAGATAGTGATACAATCTTATACATTACCTGCCAGAATTTTCTAACATGTTGGCCATGTCAAAATTGGGAAGGAAATGCAGTGTATTGCACGATCGGCGACAGAATCGGTGGCTTATTCCTAGATTATACCACCATGTCAGCTAAAATTGAGCAATATTGATGTGCATTATGCAATATTTAGCCGGTTAAGGTACTGATTATTGCAAAATCGGGTAATGGGTTTTGGGCCTTAACAGACCCATTAGTTGCCAGCTTTTGACTGTAACCAATTAAGTGTTCAAAACAAACTGATGCCAACTGACGGCATAGTACAAGTAATCCTTTACCCATGTATTTGATGTGCTAGTTACTGCTGCAGGTGGTTGTGAACAGTAAACCAGCCACTTCTGTCAGCCCTGTACGTGTGGTGGGTACCAGGGCACCCAGCAGGCAGGATGAGGATGTGTACCAGGGTAACAACACCAGCGTCACCCACCTGCAGAGGATGGCTTCTGGAGGCTCGTTTGAACTCACCAACTACAGGTCTACCGGTACGGCTCTTATTTTATGTTGAGAACACTGCTTCATAGCTTTAAAGTCCTTTAAAGGCCGCTAATGCAGGAGTTCATCATGCCCATTGGTCGTCATGATGCACCAATAAAGTGCTGGTGAGCAGCCTCGCCAGCACTCTATTGGAGCATCATGCTAACCTTACAGGGTTGATATATATATATATATATATATATATATATATATATATATATATATATATATATATAATTTATACATATATACACACACACTCGGAGGGTCGGCATGATGCTCCAATGAAGTGGTGGAGACCAGTCTCACCACATTGGTGCATTATAACGACCAATGGGTATGATACATTAACGCATCAGTGGTGTCCCTTAAAGGGTTGAGTGCTATCAGTGCTTTCAGTGAAGTTCGTTATAGGCACGTAGGCAGGGCATCCAGATCCCCTGGAGGTTATTGTTTATCAAATGCTCTAAGAAAATTCATGAGGTCATGATCAGAGATGATGCGTTGCCCGACCTGAACAAAAGTAGTGGCTGGGAAACCTCCATTTTTCCCCTCAAATTTCAGTTGTACGGTATGCAATTTTGAGTATCAGTAAAGAATTGTGTTCATGCCCAATGCTATGATCGAATCTAGCAGTTACATTTTCATGGCCAGAACCATAGTACAGGGTGTGTAACTACATGTTTGTCCGTTTTCTATGTCAAAATTAGCACGTTATCAGACCCACCCCAGAATAGCTAGCATGTTACATCTCTATCTGCAGTAATAGAGGTTTATTGTAACTTCTGTTATGACATGGACCTGAAGCAACATGCATGTACCATACTTTAATCATTTAAGCACACAATGGCACGATGATATCGATATTGCTGTGATAAGCACCATGTTATCAGACAACCTTCCATGGCATTGGGACATATGATTCTGATCTTACTTTCACTATGACAGCATATACATGTAACAACATGTAACAATGGGCATGATGCCGTGGTAGAGTTACATCAGCAGTCAGCTGAACTGCCTGCAGCAGGTTGTAAAGAACATTACTACATTATGTTTATTGTTGTAGTCATGATGCAACGAGGCAGCACGTGCTTCACTGATGGACCGAGTTGACATTGAGAGAGTGCAGCAGTCCCCCCCCGACCATACTCTGACCTTTTAGGGATGCATATATACATTAATGCCTGAAGTGAACACTTTCCTGTAAAAGATGATTTGGCACAAAACACATGCCTCTTAGATAGTCAGTTTAGGTTTTACTTGTAAATATGATCTTTGATACTTGAGGTTTAATTGTTTTCCCCTAAATCCGTAAAGGCCGCTGGTGCAATGCTGCATCACGCCATCCCTCTGGGATTGTAGTAGCTGTTTGGGAATAGTACATAAATGGATATAGGTAAGTCGCCCCTGACTCGACCACTTGGTATGTTTGTACCTTGAGCCGACCATCCCATCCTTTTACAGATAATTGTCATGATCCATGAATTCTGTTTGGGCAACTACAGGGACTCCATGTTATAGTTAAGGGGGCCCTATTAGTTATAAGTTAGATGCCATTTGAAATAGGGTTAACCCAGGGTGGTTGACTTAAGGTACCAACATACCTAGTGGTCAAGTCAGGGGCGAGTTACCCTGCCGCCCTATATGGGCTGCATTTATGCATCAATACAAGTAGTTGATATATATGATATATTGATGCATTCCTTACTTTTCAAGGTGTGCCATGCTTAGGTCGATGATTACTTTTTCTCCTGTTGTATAGGTGGTAAGGTATATGAGCCTGACCAGGTGAGGGACCTCCAGGTAGCAGGAGTTGATATAGCCAAACGGACTGTGCAACTCACATGGACCGCCCCAGGAGCAGAACTGGACGAGGGAAAAGGTAAGATACGTATCACAGGGCATTGTGGGCACTATCTTATTCTAACTGGACGAGGGAAAAGGTAAGATACGTATCACAGGGCATTGTGGGCACTATCTTATTCTATTCCACAGCAATCAATATCTTTGTTTTTGGTGACGTTTATCATTTTCTTAGATAGGTATAATATAGTAGGTATTAAAAGTTTCTACATGCATTCCATGTGTTGTTTAGTTCTTTTTACTGTTGATTGGTGGAGAGCATAGCTTGTACAAGCTTTCTTTCTTAGGCACATCTTCACCGAAAAAGGGACACATTAGAAATCCCAGAAATTAGAAAATGGGGCAAGATCAGGGTGACCAGGGAAAAGATTCTAGGGAGGGCGGGATTAACAAACATTTCCATATGGCCTTTTCTTTCCAGTGTCTTCTTATGAGATACGATATGCAACGGATTTCACCAGTATCAGGAAGAACTTCCAAAACCAGGCCAAAGTATTACAAAAGATGATAACCAATGGAAGCCTCAGGGATCCGCTTGAACCAGGGCTGACTGAGAATGTTTTTGTAAAGATGCCAGATGCAGGTTTGTACGGGAAAGATATTTCTTTTTAATTAGAATCCAATGATATTGCTGACATGCTACCTTCAAAAGAAAGAAAAGAATTCCCTTTTCAGGATGTTAAGCCGTTTAAAAAAACTGTGTGTGTTCTTTTTCACCTTACAAGTACAAACAAAGTTTGTGTTGTGTTGTACTTTGTACACAACATATCTATGAGTTTTACATTACCTTGTAATTTAATTTCTTGGTTTTATTGCCATAAACCTTTATACATGGAGTACCATGGTATGTGTTGTCTATTACCTTCTAGGTAACATAATTACTTATGTGTTGTCTATTACCTTCTATGTAATATAACTTCCGTTTTCTCTATTACCTTCTAGGTAACATTATAATTCATGTGTTGTCTATTACCCTATAGGTAACATAACCTATGTGTTCTATATTACCTTCTAGGTAACATAACCTATGTGTTCTGCTTGGTGAGTAAGGACCTGGTAGGACGTGCAGTGCAGAGTGCACCATCTAACTTGGTGTCAGCCAGCATGGTCAGCTTAATCCTACCCACCCTTCCACCCACTACACCATCAACTCCGACTACCCCCAGGGGGATTGAAACTACTGGAACCATTCTCCTCAGCATCATGTGCTCTCTTCTCCTGATTGCTCTCATCATGGGAATTGTCATTGTTGCTCGGCATATTTATCTTTGTAAAACAACAGAGACGAGGCCATCTACACCTACTGATAAAATTTATAGTATCAAGCCTTGGCCTCCTAGTTTAGGCCCAGTAGCCAGGAACCACCGGGTTGGTCCTGCTTCCATTGAGGTGACAGAAAAGTGGACGGTAAAAACCAACATGGTTGGGTTATCCAGGCCGTATAAGGACACCTTGGTGAACGTAGACTAAGCTCCAAAAACTGTGTTGTGTATGTTAAAAGGGTTAGATATGGAAACATACATTTCGGAACGTCTATTGTTATACCCATTATTTATTCATTCTCAGGAGACACAATTTATACAGTTTTGGGTCATTCAAGCCTTAAATGGACTATTTTTTTATGTCTGCAAACAAGGCAAATTATAATAGGTCTATCTTTCATTATCTATATTCATCCACCTCATGACCCGAAAAGTGTACATGATATCTGCTGTTAGTTTCTCGAATGACCTGTCAATTTCACATTAAAAGGAGGTACTACAAAGCATGTGTGGTGAAATGTGTGAAACAGTTATATGACAATAGACAGTAGTGAGGACATTGCAGTGCCTGTAGAATAAAGGAAGTGTTGGTAATAACTAGATGAACATTTGGAGCACCAAGGTAATTCAAAGGCAACACTATAGTTTGACAGGAGTTGATACTTTGTTGACATATTTAGGATATGGGAACAGTTTATTATTGTATGGTTGGCATTCCTGAACTACATAGACAATGATGATCAGCAATTGGTGGACATCTTGACGTCTAACGTGTCACCGTACGCCAGGTTCACTTTGCCATCAGTTGCTTCTTTCTTAACGTGACTGTACAGGAAGGATATAAGAATAAGAACAGTGTTAAGTTTACTAAGCTACTTTGGCATTAAACAAACAGCTCCTAACTATCATTATGATGGGAAAATCTCCTAAACTATAAATGAGGGAGCCATATCATAGGCGCACTGAAAGACATGAGCTGTGTTGATAGGTAACCCTATTGAGCTCTTATTTTGGAGTAGGGAACAACAGTACTAATGACACATTATATTACATAGTTGGAAACTAAATAACATCCAGAAATGTTTAAGACGAGAATAATTTGATACCAAGTGAATTGCCTCAGCTTTCCCTGAGTAAATCTCATTATCTTTTAAGATAGCCGTTTCCCCAATGCACATCCTTTTAATTAGATGAAACTTATTTTGGAAACAGGAGAGCCACACATTGTGCACTGAGGCACATATTCCTTTGTTGGCATCATACACCAATGCAGTGCTAGGAGCCTCGTTCCATTATTTTAGGGTGTGTTGGCCTCAAGTCGACATGATGCATGAATGCATCACTGGCCTCACCAGCATTGCATTCATGCATGATGTTGGCCAAGATCAGAATGCATCAAAGCACTATGCCACCCTCAGAGGGGGTTTCCGGCCATCCGGCCATCCGGCCCCCAGCCATCCGGCCCTTGACCATCCAGCCCTTGACCATCCAGCCCCAACCATTTGGCTCCTATCCATTCAGCCCCTAGGCCGGTCGGCCCCTGACCATTCAGCCTCAATACGTCATAACTACGTCATTCCTCCATTATACCCGGATGACCTACAATCCTCAGAGGGTCATGTCTAGTAGAATACTGTTACTTACTGCGGAAAGCGTTCACCGTTGTCTATGGTCTCTGCAAGCTGGTGACCTCTGGTCTCTGGGAGAAGGAGCCCCAGCAGACCAGCAACAATGGACAAAACTCCAAAGGTGATATAAGGTATGAACACACTGACATCAATCTGTGTCAAATAGAAAACATGATTTATAGAGATCCTGCAGCACACCTGCGCTCCTGCAAATGTGTCCTTCTCTAGCTTGGATACTTATACAAAAGATTATGAAAACTCACCAGCACTGATGAACTTAGACCATCAAACTGGCAATACTAAAATATTGATCCTTAATCCTTAATACAGATCCTACTCATTTTAGGTTAAACGATGTTCCGACTCATATTGAGGTTACTTACAAGAGATCCTATATAAGGTGCAATAATACCACCGATACGAGCACAGAACGAGCTACTTCCTACACCAATATTTCGTACCACAGTAGGGAAAAGCTCAGCCGAAAAGATGTATATGGTGGAGAAGGCTCCCGCAATGCAGAATTTGCCTAACATGGCAAGGACAGTACCCACAACAGTGAGGCCTATGATAAAAACCTCATTATTCATTAGGTGGAGACAAACATAGGGCTATCTATTGTCATTGTTGATAAAATCATTTCACTTACAGGCATCTGAAGAATTGGGTATCATTACCCTATATATTACAAGGTTTTAGTTCGCCGCTGGTCCCTACCCCATTAAAATTTATATATAAGCTTGACTGCTTGCCAGGAACAGATAAACCAAAAGAGGCTAGTTAGAAGTATGTACTTTTTTCAAAATTAACTCGAATTTTCTCCAAAACTTCAATAGCTTTAATATTTTGAGGGGCCTACATGTTATAAAACTTCATTCAAACAACAAAATCAAAGCACATACTTGTAAATAAATGCTAACAATATTTTTAATACTTAATCTCGTGATCTTTGTATGACAACGACAGGCAGAATGATTTCTGAATGTCCCTTAAAAAAAGAGCATTAAGATAGGATATCTATAGAGGAATATCACAAAACAGACCCTACTTTGATAACAAAACAGGCTCTGCTTTGCCGACAAAACAAGCTCTACTTTACTAAAATAACAGGCTCTACTTAGGCTCTACTTTGTCGTCAGACAAAGGCAGGGAGTTGGTGTTGCCCCCATTATTTAGTAGTGCCGAAGGCACTAGTTTGTAATATAAAAGACATTCTGTATATAACCTTTATTCTTACCATCTTAATTAACAATTGAATTACCATTTTTTGGAGTTTCCTTTTCTAAAGGCATCCCTAGCAATACCAACAGCATTCTTTGGAGGCCATTGCGAAAGGATTGGGTTTGGAATTGGTTCTGTCGCAGGTACTATTCCCAAATTGGAACTGACTGACCTAAGGGAATAAATTCCCAATTGTGTTTCCAGGAGAAAATTGGTCACAGAAGTGGTTGAGCATCAGTGAATGCTTTCCAATTGAGAACTAATTCCCGGCTAGTTCCTTCCTCCAATTTCCTGGCCTACCTTTTATGTGAAACATTCAGGTGTAACCAATCCTGGAACCAGTTCCCCCTACTTTTGCAATGCAGCCTAATTCAGAGCAAGTCAATTCCGTTACAGTATAAGGTGGAATTCATCTCTGTGTTCGGGAGGCTGTTGCGAAAGGATTTGGAATTCAATTCTCACTGTAACTAATGCATCTTCCAGTTCCTCCCGACTCTCCACCCAGGGAGACCAATTCCCACCTTATACTGTAATGGAATTGACTTACTCTGAATTAGACTGCATTGCAAAAAGTTGAGGAACTGGTTCCATGATTAATTTCACCTGAATGCTTCCTATAGTCAAAAGGCCAGGAAATTGGAGAAAGGAACTGCCTGGGAATTGGTTTTCGATTAGTAAGCATTCACCAGTTCCTGACCACTCCTAAACTACTTCTATGACCAATTATCTTTTGGCAACCCAACAGGGAATTGATTCCCTGAGGTCAGTCAGTTCCATTTTGGGAATACCACCTCCGACAAAACCGTTTCCAAATCTTTTTGCAACAGCCTGCGGTGCACATATGCGTGGGCACTGACACATTCCTCTGTGGAATTGTAATGTAGTTCTCGCCATGAATGTGACCTTAGCTGTTGAAATGGCTGTTAAACATCATTACTCACTCACTCACTCTGGGTGGAGAATCGGGGACAATTGGAAGATGCGTTAGCTACTGTAAGAATCAAACTCCCAATCTTTTCGCAAAAGCCTCCAGGTTTACTGCATGAAACACTAAACGCCGATTTGGGCTCAAGGACTATTTCTGCTAATCCAGATCACATGAATTCATACACACCTTTAGGGACAGCTAGAAGACAGAGCAGGGATATTCCACCTCCAATGAAGGTGGCAGCCAAAGTCCACCTTCTACCAACATAATGCATACTGAGAGTGGTGAAGAAGGCGGCAGGAAACTCCACAGCCCCAGCTATGAAGAAGTTAATGTAGTCATTGCCTCCCAGCTTGGAGGTGTTCAGGGACAGCCCATAGTACACCATACTCACCACAAACCTAAAACAGTAAAACACACATTTCTATATCCCTATGTTGTACGCCACTTACCTGCAGCATTCAGATCCAGAAATCATGTTGTACTATCTCTATGATATACTAACCTGCAGGATGCAGGTCCAGATATTATGTTGTACACCATGACACTAACCTGCAGCATGCAGATCCAGAAATCATGTTGTACACCATGACACTAACCTGCAGCATGCAGGTCCAGAAATCATGTTGCACACCATGACACTAACCTGCAGCATGCAGATCCAGAAATCATGTTGCACACCATGACACTAACCTGCAGCATGCAGATCCAGAAATCATGTTGCACACCATGACACTAACCTGCAGCATGCAGATTCAGAAATCATGTTGTACACCATGACACTAACCTGTAACATGCAGATCCAGAAATCATGTTGTACACCATGACAATAACCTGCAGCATGCAGATCCAGAAATCATGTTGCACACCATGACACTAACCTGCAGCATGCAGATTCAGAAATCATGTTGTACACCATGACACTAACCTGTAACATGCAGATCCAGAAATCATGTTGTACACTATGACACTAACCTGCAGCATGCAGATCCAGAAATCATGTTGTACACCATGACACTAACCTGCAGCATGCAGGTCCAGAAATCATGTTGTACACCACAAGAAGTAAAATATCTCACCAATCAAAATAAAGGTATAGTGTCCTCATACGGAGCTTGGGGAAGCGAAACAGATCCCACAAATAGGCCTTTGGGCGTGTCTGGCAATTGTAAAAGTTATTTGGTAATTCACGACTCTAGGTAATGAGCTATGCTAGGACTAGAGTATAATTCCATATGCAGATCTAGTTTCTAACACAGATACCTATCATTGGGATTGGCCTTACCCTGTTATTCTCTAGAAACAACGAGGGAATTATCAATTACAAGGACATTGTTTCACAATGTGGTTTGATGTCTCTTAATTTTGAGCTACTGTTTTTGTTTTATTCTTTTTGACAATAAAACGATGCCAAGAGATCCTGTTTGATGTAGTCCTCTAGATAGAAGCATTTCAACACAAAGTCAACCTCAATCCTTCAATTAAAAGTAACTATTTATATGAAACTTAGGTCTATTACCTAAAGATACACACCTTGAGCACCACGTCTATCTTTTCAGGCAGCGTGACACCATTCACTATGGCCATTTTCTGTATGATCACATCACCCTGTGTGTGTTTGTTTTGTGAGTACAGCCAGCGGGGAGATTCAGGTATCAAACTTGATGAGGGAGTGAAGGTTTTATTAACATTCTACAGGCATTTAAGGCTGAAAAGGTCTGGAAAACACAATCGTGCGTGCCCCGAAAATCTGGCCCACATGTGCAAATATAAAAGTTTTTAATTAGAACGTACTTGAAGAATCATAATGCTGAGCACTTACAAATTCAAATTTTAGAGTGTCCAAGGGCCCATGGGCTGGCGCAGGTTTATATATGATCACTCTCTTTCAACTCTCCAACAGCCTTCTGATAATGAGCACTAACTACACCTCTGAAAATCAACCCTCACACTCTTACATCTGAGCAACGCCTCATGGACTTACAATATTGTAGATTTATAACATTGGTTTACTTACAAAATAAGCAATAGAACAAGAGACTGGGGAACAGACAAAGCCAGCCCCAAGTACTTCCAGTCACGGAGGCCATACGCTATTCCTGCTATGATGATGTATCCGCTGGACCAGGCATATGCACCGAGAACACCAGCAAACACACGGTACGACGGGCCTACCATCTCCATCACTGTCAGTGTCAGGGTACATGTAATGTACATACAGGCATTGCAGAATCAATTAGTGAGTTATACACAATATAGATATCTTACCGTTGATAAATACCTGTCTAATTGTTAAATTGTGGTGGGGGAATGGTGGGTCTGAGATTAGGGAATGTAACAACTCTTATGTCCAAAGGCTCAGGGCGGCAATTAGATTGCAAAAAAAACTAAAATACATTTTAGTGGCATTTGGTAGAATTTGGATCTAATAAAAAGATTCTGACATACTTATATGTCCATCTGCTATCATAAGGGAATAGAGCAATCTTCTCTGATGCAGCCTATAACGTCACAAGAGACCAAATACATCAGGCGTTGCATTATCTAAGCATTGAGGCTGTTTCAAAACATGTTTGTTATTATAAATGCATGGTATACAACATCATTAATTGATATATGGTAACTCCGTGGGACTATTCATTGCTGACAATAAAAAAGGAATGTGCTGTCAAAGGACAGCTCTTGTGAGCATTTATCTCTTGAAGCACAGTACTATGCAGTCACCACTGGGGTGCATTTGGTCTATTATGACATCATATGCTGAATCAGAAAAGCTTGCCCCATTCCCTTATTCAAGTTCAAGTTCAAGGGTATTTATTCATTCAAAATCAAATAAAGTACATGAATATTAATCATCATGTGATGTACAGTGTATATTCGTTGACCATAATGAATTAAGAATAAAAAGGCTGCCGCTCAATATACACTCAGTTTTCATTGGCCACCTATTTTTGACAATTTGTCATTCATTTTTATATTATCAATACATTAATTGACATAGTAATAACCTATTATAAACTAATGTTTTGTTATTGTAATATCAAAAGAGAATAATGAGTTGATTACATACAATATGATAAACACTGAAGTATATAATTATCTTTCAACTTAGATAAGACTCTATAGGACTATACATGACAATACAGGACTAAACAAGACTTAACAAGATGCATCTTTACAGGTATAATGTCAATAGATGATAAGGTAATAAGCAACTTATCTAAAATTATATGTTTTAATATAGTATGTCATTGACTCTAGTAACTAAAAGTAAAGTTTAATAATTACAGGGTAGACAATTCATATATTTATTTATACCACGATTTCTGGGGTACACAGTGCTTTTTCGTGGCTATTCCCATACACATATCTGTCGATATTGCACACCCTGTATACTTTAGCATCAATTTTGTAAGACGTGCTGTTATCCATGTAAGGCGTGCTGTAATCCATGTAAGGTGTGCTGTTATCCAGGATAACAGCACGCCTCTCATGTCCTCCCATGTCATATGTTACATGTTAAAACCCACAAAATTTCCCAGGCCAGGGTAGGGATCGAACCTGCAGTTTCACATCCCAAATCCAACTCCTTATGCACTGCGCCACAAGGACTGACGAGAAATGCTCGGTTCGAACCACGTCTCGATATGATACAAAGCCGTGTGCGCTGTCGCTGTCCGCTGCCGGGCGAGGAGGTGTATTATACACAAACATAACCGCGAGACGCAGTGAACGTGAAGGCGCGGTGGTCTAGCGGTTAGCGCTTTGCGCTCAGCCGCGTGAGGTACACGGTTCAAATCCCGGCCCGGACGCATCTTTTTTCACCGTGTGCGCTGTCGCTGTCTGCTGCCGGGCGAGGAGGTGTATGTACCGATCGTGTAGACACAATGGCTGGCATCGAGTCCCGGGGAGGGGGAATAATTTTTGTTTTCAACTTGAATTTATTGGTATAATATTGATTATTTATTGGTTTC
The DNA here is from genome assembly GCA_949317995.1 of Acholoe squamosa. Taxonomy (NCBI): domain Eukaryota; kingdom Metazoa; phylum Annelida; class Polychaeta; order Phyllodocida; family Polynoidae; genus Acholoe; species Acholoe squamosa. Next base: position 17,715,886 of record OX439049.1, read on the forward strand.
GTGTTATAAAATAAGTAGTCAATGGATAACTCATGACTTGTGTGTGTTAGCAAAGGCTAATAACACACACGCGTCATGAGTTATCCATTGATTACTTGTTCAGTAACAATGATGTAGAATCAAACTCAGATATCACTATTATATTATTTGTACATTAAACATTGATATGAAGTTAAATTCAGATATCATTTTCATATTCTAAGTAATTGTAATATAATTGTAATATAACAGCAGATGTGTTCATATGTATGTCAGAATCTTTTTATAATGTATAAAGTCTACCAAATAAAAGCAGCATGAATATGGCGTTGTCTTTTCCTTGAAGACTCAGGATCATTATATGAATGACTCTCTGACAGTATAATAAACTCACCTATAACAAATGCTGTGGTGGTTAGACCCATGTTTGCCATGGCAAGCAGGAACCGGAGTGCAGCAAACACAGCATAATTTGGTGAGAATGGAAAAGCGATGGCAAATGTTACCAACACCAACGAGCTAGCTACAAAGGCCACCCTGCGGCCAAATCTGGAATTGACATACAAGCCAAAAGTGCATGTAGGTGACAGTGATAAAGTAAGCAGAACACAAGTGTTGTACTGTACACTATCTACCATCAATGAGGTTCCTATGGGATCAATTTGGCAGAAAAGGTTTTGCCCTACCTATAACCCAGCATCACCATTGGCTTATCACAGCCAAATCTGACCTAAAAAATGTGCTTTTTAAGAATTTTCGATGTTGCTAAATTTTCAATTCAGCCGTACGGGGTGTAACCAGACAAAATTCAAAACAGCCGCCAAATCCTCAGATTTCTACCTCCTGCAGCAAGATTATTTATTGTACAAGGTTTCAGACATTACCTATCCCCCCTAAATTGAGTGCAATGAATATATTTCTATAATTAGTTTGTTGCTATCGGTTTCGGTTGCCTACCAACAGCCATTTGGAGGGTAAATTGCCTAGCAATGGGTATAAACAAGCCTGCTGGCACCTTTTTAAAATGGCCTATTCCCCCTAAATAGGATCCAGGGAATCTATTTCAATCATTGGTTTGTTGCGATGGCTTATGGTTGCCTAGCAACATCCATTTTAAATGGTAATTTGCCTAGCAACAGGTATAAAGAAGCCCCCTAGCACCTTTTTAAGATGACTTATCCCCCTAAATAGGATCCAGCAAATCTATCTCAATTATTGGTTTGTTGCTATGGCTACTGGTTGCCTAGCAACATCCATTGTAATAGTAATTTACCTAGCAACGGTATAAACAAGCCTTCTTCCACCTTTTTAATATGGCCTTTCACCCTTAAATAGGATCCAGCAAATCTATCTCAATTATTGGTTTGTTGCTATAGCTTCTGGTTGCCTAGCAACAGCCATTTTGATAGTAATTTGCCTAGCAACGGGTATAAACAAGTCCTCTGGCACCTTTTTAAGATGCCCTACCCCCCTGAATGGTATCCAGGGAATCTAATTCAATCATTGGTTTGTTGCTATCTGGCTATGGCCACTGATTGCCTAGCAACAATCTTTATGTTTATGAGTATATACCTAGAAACGGGTATAAACAAGCCCTGTAGCACCTGAAATAGGATCCAGGAATTCTTTTTTGATTGGTCTGTTGTTGTGGTCATTAGTAGCCTAGCAGTCATTGTAATTGGTTCTGTGTCTAGCAACGGGTATAAATTAGCCCTCTAGCGCATTCTTAAGGAGACATATTCACCTAAATTGGGATCCTTGAAATCTACTTCAGTTATTGGTTTGTTGCTATGGCCACTGGTTGCCAAGAAACAAACATTTTTATTAGAAAATTGCCTATCAACAGGTATTAACAAGCTTTTTTGCTATAACTTATTCTTTTTGGCAAGTGGTCTCTTCTCATCCTGTGTATGGTAAAAGTATGACGTATGAGCATGTATACAATTCAACCTAAGAAACACTGTAGACACATTTAGTATATTATAGTTTTTCATACATAAATGCACCCTAATGACATGTCCTGGGCCAAAGTAGGAGAATGGGAACCCCATTCTACATGACAATTCAAAAAGTCAAAGAGAGTGAAATTCTAGATGATAATTCAAAAACTCAAAGAGAGTGAAAATCTATGAAGACAGTGAAATTTGCAATTCAAATCTTATTCTCCAAGAACTTCACAATCTGGCATTCTATTGGGATCAAGATCACTTACACATCTGAGATGAAGCCAAAGAGTAGGACGCCGACCATGAGGCCTGCCATGTAGATGGAGGCTACTGTAGGTACCAGAGTCTTCCTGTCACACACCAGGTCCCACTGTCAACACAAACAGGCGATTATCTAAGGTCCATTGAATGGTTTATAAAAGTCAGGATTCATACTGAAAGAGGCTCCATGAAGTCAACATTCATTCATCAACAGGCCATTTACTATAGGGAAAATGAATTTTCGCTACATCCATCTGCGTCAGTCAACAGAAATGAGCTTTTTCTTTTTCTATAGAAAAAGAAGCTGATGGAATTAGCCATAGACCTGTTAGGGGATGACAATATACTGTACATAAATCTTACATCTGTCACAATAGTAGATTGGTATGTAGACTTGTCATAATCCCACCCATACTGACATGACGTCACTGTGACGTTGTTTCTGAATGTACCATTCACCACAGCCTCCACGTCATTAACTGTCCAATCTGTACAGGACAAGTAAGGACAGTAGTAATTACTCAAAGAACCATAGCGCATGGAACCCCAGTGCTCAAACGAGATACAGTTTCAATGGAAATACATTGTCTGATACTTCTAACAGTACACTGCCCTGGCTCTGTAAAATATCTTTTAAAAGTTGGACAATTATGTGCTGCTTTTTTAGATAAAAACTGAACATTGCTTCCACCTTTCTCTACTAAAAAAGAGGTAAACTTTTCAATTTCAAGTCAGGAGATGATAAGATCAGAATTCCATGGACAGGCCATAATATCTAACCCCTAATGCTTTAATAAAATCCCTCACTCATCGATTGCACCTCCAGTATATAGACAGGCTAATGTATCTGATTAGGAATAGGTATAAAGAACTGACTGGTATAATCCTGGTTATAGGTGAGACACTTGTGCTTTCCTGGTGGTGCAGTGAGCAGGTGAAGGCGGTCAGTTGACAGCTGGAGATGGGAGGTGGATGGCGTGTGACAGCGATGATCAGGTTCAGCCGCCAAGAACACAATACCCATGTTGTTAAATGCTGCTGCTATACTGAACAGACTTGCAGCAACAACTATGAGTTTCTGGTAAAGCCCAAACTCACCCAGAGTCCCAGTTAGCAGCTCATCATACTCGATACCCATGATGAACTCAGTTGGAAACTGAGGCACAGATAGTTGTTATGTGACCCCTAGATAAAAAGAAATGCATCATTTAATCATATGATAACAATCATGGATGCATGCGTGTAATAGATAATTTTTTTAACATCCAAGTTTTACCTAATTCAAAATAATTTTACTTTTCTATTCCTCTAGTATTCTTTCATGTAAAATCCTACCCCAATAGAGTAAGAAGAATTGGGTATAACCAAATCCATAAATTGCACGTCTATAAAGAGTAGATCTATGGATAAGATAATCGGGAAAGCACCCACAATGAAGTGGGATAGCTCTCACCTATATGCTGCCCTGTTCCTCAAGCTGGTAATGATGGTACTGAAAGGAGGGTAAACAATAGCTCATCTTAATTCAATAACTTAGTTTTCCTGCCAAGGGTATATATCCGAGAGAATGGAGGGTGGTGCTGGCACATGGACCCAAGATAGCAGGTCTCTTGGCTTGATTATGGGATTATCAAGGGTATCAGCGACAGAGGCAGCCAAATATGACCTCATGGAAGTGAGGGTCATTGATAAATAGTAAAAATGAACTGACAGATCTGACACATCCAGGTGAAATATAGGTTTTTGTTAGACTTACATTATGCCTTCAATATCTAAGTTCTAGCAACATGCCTGATGAACATAGTTTTAGAAGAACGTATGGAAATGAAATTATATGAATGAACCCCATGTCACTTTTAGTTTAAAATAGCCCACTGCAAAAAAATCAATCAAGTTTGCAAAAAGTCACACAAAGTTGACTGAAAAAGTCAACTTTGGGTGACTTTTCCTTACTTTCTGTGACTGAAAAGGTGAAATCCTGACTTTCCCAGTCAGTCTTTTCCTTTTTTCATGATTCCATTTAAACTTTTTCAGTCAAAGTTGGCTTAAAAACCTTTCCAAACTATATAGCAGACTGACGGTCAGTGGGTTTTTAACTTTTCTCAAAACATTACTTTTTTTTCCAATATTTCAAAAAGTAAGATTTTGTCAGTTCAGGTCTGACTTTTGACTTTTTCAGCCAAGTCAGGCTTTTCCAGTCAACCTGTCCATTGACTGACGGCCAGTGGACTCAGGTGTACTGACCGTAAGTCAGAAGTGGACTGAAAATGTTTGATAACAGACTGAAAAGGTCTGAGACATCAAATGACTGGAAAAGTCAAATAATTAACTGAAAATCTGAAAAATTGACTGAAAAGCCAACTTCACAATGGAATCAGGTATCCAGTTGACTAATCTTGACTTTGACCTTTATCGACTGAAATGGAATAAGGCCTTATAGTGCAGTAGATAGAGCCTGGATTTTGACCAACATTGGCACATTTGGCAGCAAGCATCAAAGTTTGCACATAGGGGCTTTTTCACGTGCTGAATCCATTTCTAAGAGGAAACATCATTTTCGAATAAAGTTTCTGCTCATAAGTTGACATTGAAAATAAAAAGTATTAATTATTTAATTCCATGAAAAATACCCAATGAATTTTATAAGAAGTTGAAAGGCTTCAAACCTAGAAAGAATACCTGAAACACACCTGTGTTTATCATATTATGTCCTGATCAGTCATTTTTGCATCCATTGTCTGCATATCAATGACCTAATTTGCATATTTTTATTAGGTAGCTTCACAAGCTGGCTTGAAGCAGTACACATCTTAGAGACAAAGGCATAGTGATAGCTTCACTAGTATATATAGTTCCAATTTTGATATAGTCATGCATATTATTAGACTTAAACACATATACTGTTAACGCTAATTAGCATAATTTATGAAAAATAGAACTACTGGATATAAATGTTCTATCATATACCCGGTAGTAAACATAAATTTACATATCAACCCATCTCAGCTTATACCATAATTCCTTGAACAATAATTGATATATTTTAAGAAGAATAACATAAATAACCATTGGTGATAAACATTGATCATGGTGAGGATTAATATTAATTTATTCAAATCTATGAAAAATACTGATAAATACTAAATAAAGAAATGAAAGGTTTTAATGCATTCAAAATAGTTGGACCGGACCAACAACTTATTATCATCTTAAGTCTTAATAGGTATTATGTACATGTTGTATGTTGATTGTTTGCAGATTAATGACCTAATTTGCATATTATTATTACTTAATTCCACATGCCAACCTGGACTGCCAGACCTTTCTGAAAGATTAAGGCAGAAAATATCTATTTCTCTAGCATTCTTTTACCATTTAGATGACTTTGCATACTGGCTAAAGCTTTACACATAGATATTGCTAACCCTAATTAGAATAATCTATGCAAAATAGAAATTTAAGGACTATTGGGTAAATGTATCAAGCTTTCAGCAATACAGTAATCACAGTATATCAATCCATCATAGCATTTTTTAGGATAGTAACTAAATATGAACCTCATGATAACCATGTTTGAAAGATATGTTAAATGTGATATACCTAATTTGCATAATTAATGATCTATGCAATAGCACAGGAAGCAGTATTGCATACTTATATATCTATTGTATTTCCCCTTTATACCCATTATCAATATGTACCTTACTCTGTCTGTATATTGATGACTAGTTTACTACCCTACAATCATACAGTAAAAGTCTGCCTGATACATTCATGGCCATAGTTCATGGGTTTATTCATCAAGCACTGTTTCAATTGGCACTATGACTGAACCCTCTGAAACCATGGTACAGCTCCTCATAACAACAAAATGATCCTCCATTGGTGCTTGTCTCAAGTAGTCTGCTAAAGCTAATGTAATGATAGGTTGTACTATACATGTACCACAGTTCAAAGAGGCTGCTCTATGAAATTCTTCAATCTTCAATACATGGCACACACTCTCCTCTTATGACGCCACTTCCAGGATGGCTATTTATAGTCACCTGCAATTATTTTGCAGGCTCAAGTCAGAGAAAGTGTCTGATAGTAGCATGTCTCTAGATAAAGCTGTAGGCTATGTATAAAACATTGAGGCCTTGGGTGGGAATCAGGGCTTCCCCACTATCCTAACCACTGGGGATAGAAAATCAGGGCTTCCCCCACTCCCTAACCATATATATGCAACTTGGAGGTGTTGACCTGACACTCACTTCCCCACTTTTCTAAATACCCTCGAGCAAGGTTATAGGCAAACTACAGCATTCAACACCTAATAATGATATCATACTGTCCTTTACTTTTACCTAAGTAAGGACTCACAGGCGGGCACTACTTTTACCTAAGTAAGGACTCACAGGCGGGCATTAGCCCACATACCTTTCAACAACCATAGTAAAGTATAAAGTTACCTAGGGGAAATACCCATCACATCGCCTCACTTGAGTATTGAGAATATCAAACTCCAGTGAGGAAAACATGCCCAAATAACAAAGAGGAATAGGAATGCCATAAGTGGTGACCCTTTTTCAAGCACTAAGCACTCTGACCCACCTCTGTCTCTGTTTCAAGAGAGTAGCTGAACAAATATGACACCTTTCTACTTTATTATGACCCCCCCCCCCCAAGGATTTATAGCTTATATATCATTTTCATTAGTGGGGTAGAAAATCATCAGGGACCTACTCTGCTCAATATCTTGGGTCCAATACAATTTTGTTTTAACTGGGGTCATTTGTCCAGAGTGGATAGTTTTTGGGTGCTGACCACTCAACTTAACTCAAACCTGCTATCTTAACATCTGTTAATGTCATGATAATAGGGATCAAGATATAAAGTAGTTTTGAATCGCCAAAAGGTAATAAATAAATTGATACAAGTAAAATACCTTTAGAACAAAGTGGTTAGGACAAGCAAAAGGTTCTTTGTAAAGGAAAGCCTTAATTGTGCCACCATATACTGCTACACAGGGGCCTTATAACTCTTCAAAACTGTCTTGAGACTTTAATCTGGGGGAACAGGGGATAGAATAGCTTCATATGACCCGGAATTGCAAGAAGACCCTCACCCTCTTTGCCTGACCAAGGTCAGTGATAGGAGGGTAGAAACCCTGTCCTGCATATGTTCCCTGGTTCTGTGGATCTCCCAGTAGGTATCCAGCCTTAGTAGGAGAAGCCCCTGCACTAAACTGACCAGCGGTTGAGGATGAAAGGGCCGATGACCCTTGACTAAAAGGTCCAAGAATAAAAGTTTCAGGCTTTCAGGGAAGCAGGCAGATAGGCATGACAGTAAGACTTCCTATAAACCTTCAATCCCCCCAGCACTACCTTATACTGTTATTTTTGACACATACTGACCCTTACTAATTAAACCCCCCCACTTGTGTCACCGTCCAGCAAGCTGTCATCACATTACCCCATTGTTCATACATACAGCACCTTTAATAGATAATTTGGGGGGAGATACTTTGTTATAAAGAGATCTATTTACTATAGAAGCTTTTTTAGTCTGCTCTACTACTGTTTATGCTAAATATGGCTACCAACAGTTATCTTTTGGAATTCCAGCTGACATCTATACTTTCCTCCTAGTGTGTTATATAGGGCTTCTTAATTACAATATGCAATTGAGTCATTGATATGCAGACAATCAATATATACTGTTGGTTTATATGAAGGGAAAATACAAGCAATATTTGCATGCCTTAGTTTCTCATATCCAGTGGTATCTATTCATATTGCAACCTTTCATGCTCTGACATTACACATTAGCATACCATATTTTCCCCATGATTTTGCATAAATTATGCTAATCAGACACAGAATCATGAATTAAATCAATCAAATAATGATTGGTCATCATGGAATGTATATCCAAGCTGAGATGGATTGATATATTTATGATTACTATATGACTTGAAAGCTTGACACATATACCTAGTCCATTCTATTTTGCATAAATTATGCTAATTAGGGTCAGCAGTATATGTGGGAAGGTCTAATTATATATATATATATATATATATATATATATATATATATATGACTTTATCTCAATTGAAACTAAATGCTAGTGAAAGAACTACCACTATGCCAAGTATCAAAGAGAGGCTTTGAGTGAGTCAGGTTTGCTTGTAGAGCTACCTGATTGAAATATGCAAAGTAGGTCATCAATATGCAGACAGCCAATTAAAACATTACTGATTTGGACTTTAGATAATGAAAACTGATGGGTTGTAGCTATTCTATGTGGGTTTGAAGGCTCATAAATTCTTTTAAAATGTATTGGGTATTTTTCATGGAATTTAATAATTATTTAATACTTTTTATTTTCAATGTCGATTTATGAGCAGAAACGTTACTCGAAAATGATGTTTCCTCTTAGAAATGGATTCAGCACGTCAAAAAGCCCCTATGTACAAACTTTGATGCTTGCTGCCAAATGTGCCAATCTTTATGCTCTATCTACTGGACTATTATGTAGGTTTTAAACATTATGAGATGTAAACATGTTTAAAATCTAAAAGCTTTTAATCAGTATGTGTTTAGTTAACCATGTGTTTAGGATTTCTACATTAAAATTCAACACAACTGAGCCTTTACTCTGAACAGTATGTGTTTAGTTGACCATGTGTTTAGGATTTTTACATTAAAATTCAACACAACTGAGCCTTTACTCTAATCATGACAGGGCCCTAAGTGCAGAGTGCGTTAAGGTCCCTATTCCCAGTCTGTAAGAAGACACAAAACTTGGTGTTCAGCTTTTAAACACATATATTTCCATGTAGATATTTAGATATATAAAGATGGCAGCTATATTCTCAAACGGACTTTCTACACACTGTCACTTGTCACTGTCTGTGTTGCACTATTTCTCTAAATCACATGCAGTTTCTGTTGAACTGTTAACACATTAACTAAAACATAATCTTTCTAAACATCTTACATGTGTTTAGGGTAATATAGTATCTACAAAGATGTTGCAAGATTATGTTTAGGGTTGTGTTTAGCATCTAAGGAACTCTTTTGCAGTGTACCCAATTCCGCCAATTATATGTATGTGTATTTCGCATTGAGATTTGGTGGGAACCAAAGCTGAACATACTTGTTAATCAGTTCCATAATCTGATTAATGTCATTGGATTTACAGAGCGTTTTAGAGGACAATGTGACACAGTGCTACACTTAAAGTGACGATATGACACCTACATAAACACATGGTCTCATATAGTGACAATGGCATCTAAATAAAACAATAAAATGACAATATAAAACCTACATTGTAGTTACAATGTTTCATCTCTAGATATAAACACTGAATGTCATAAGGTGATAGCGGGACACCTATACAAACACGAGGTGTGAGATAATTAAACCTAAAGAATTCTTTTGAAACAGATGAATTGATTTTTAGAGGTACAATTTTGCTAGAATAGAGAAGTACCTTTCAATATTGCAATATGTAGAAGAAGGAAGAAAAGAATACTATAGAAATAAACAAAACGATTTCCCTTTTGTTATATGAGCATAGAATAGTCCTGAAGCAATTTTAAAGAGTGTTCTAAAGTTATCAATGGTCTTGTGGATATTCCCTGCAAGAGAAACTTGAATAAAGCATGGTTACCTGGTGATTTAAACAGTACAGTGTGGTTATATGGACGGAAGAGGTTGATGTGGACTCACCTGAGGATGAGGCCACTGTCAGAAAGGACGACTCCGGTCCATCCCCCAGATAGGGTCAGAATATGTGTGTGTTTCAGGTTAAACTACCCTACCTAGCATCCCATTCCCGACCTTAGTCATCTTGAATTCATTTAATTTTGAAATAAAAGAGGAGAGACGCACTTTGAGCCAATTCTGGATGCTTTCTGGGACATTTCCGGGGCTCAGGTTTCACATGAGCTGTCAGCACAATTCAGGACCCCGCTTCTCAATTTCTGCTTGGATTCCTGGGTATTTGTGATCTGAAACACATTTTTCTCCTCAGGTATAACTAGGGCAGGGAGCATCCATAGTAGACGACCTGGAGGGTGTTGCGAAAGGACATGAATTCAATTCTGTCGGAGGTGCTATTCCCAAATGGGAACTGACTACCCTTAGGTGATGACTTCTCCCCTGTTTTACAGCAAGGTAATAGGTTATAGAATTGATTCTTAAGTTTCAATGAATTGGGGAATGTTTCCCAGTATTATTCACACAAAGAGGATTGATTCTGAGTGTAGGGTGAGAAGTTGGTTCTAAGCAGCAGACCAGCCAGGAACTGGAATGTGAGTTACGACAGTGAGAATCCGTTTCCGATTCTTTTCGCAATAGCCTCCAGTAGTTTGTGTGGATCAGGCTATAAGCAGTGTTAGCATCGTCCACCTAATCCCTGCGTATTTATACATGGACCCCAGTCTACATGTATGCAAGGTCAGCTGACATCCCGTCATGCACATTTATTACATAGGTCCTAGCCATATCTCCATGCACGTTCAGGACACTCTATTCCATTATGGATTTCGGTTACGCTGGACACTGTTTGTGTTTCACAAGGCATGTGGCCGGGCACAAAGGGCTTTAAAAATGGCAACAAAGGAACCCACTGCATGAGCTTATCTTTTCTTATTTCAACTGATTTTGCTTTCGTTTTATTCTGTAGACCTGACCGTTCTGCATGAGATTAGGTTACACATATTTAAGCAGTATGTGAACAATATCTTCTAAAGGTAACCAGCTCTTCACCACTGTTCACTATTATATGAGCCTGCTATCATTCATCAAACATATCCCTTTCCTTTTTCTGTTAAATAAGAAAAGCTGCTCTCTAGAACAGCAAAAAAATAGAAGAGAAAGTGTGATGGTGATGGCATGGCGTTAATATTGTGTACGGGGGGGGGGGATTTTACCTAGATTTTAAAGAGGCAGATGATCTTCTCCCTAAATCGGCTCCAGGGCACATTTGATGGTGATGTTCATAACAAACTGAGTTAGGTACTAGCGTCCTAGACTCTAGTCTGCAAGAAATCACCAGATGGAGGAGTCAATTGTCAAATCATGATTTCCCTGATCAATAGAACTTATACAATGCCACTACAACTATGCCATGCATGCCCAAAGATATACCCAAAATATACCCAAATATAATGTGGTTGAGTTGTCAGTCACTATTATATTTGGTAGAGATGAGTGTATGGCTTGGCTAACCAGGCTATGATAACATTTAGGTGGATATATACAGCATTGCATTCCGCAACGTAAAGTCTGATGTAAGATATTGTGTCAGTGTAATGTTTTATGAGTCAAATTGTATGACATGTGCTGCACCACAAACAAAATCGGATCTGGCTCCATGATCCTGAAAATAATCAGCCTCTACAAGCTATATCCCACAATGCATGGCACAGAATACCAGGGGTTACTGTGAGTGAGGCAGTGCCATCTGGTGCCAGGTTGGGTGGTGTACATAATGGTGAGTTGAGTTGAAAGTTGGTACCATCTAGTGGTTCTTCACCTGTTCACATGTAGACTTGTCATGTTTATTCATTTTATGACGAGAGTAAATCGAATAACTTTTAGCTCAGGAGAAGGGAGAGGCACAAGGCGTTATAATGGTGTCGAGAGGGGCGGGGTATTTTACCAAGATAACTTGAAATAAATACTTGTTTTATTGCAAACTAAATATGTCAGCACTCGTTAGCCTCAAAGCTAGTTTGAAGCAGTCCTAGTGAGTCTCTTTCTATATGCACGTATTGGGGGAGCAGGATAAAGAACTATTGCTGTTTTATAGAAGATAGTTGACCGGAATGGGCATTATGGAAAGCCATTGCTAAAGACCTGAGAACAACAATGGGGTGTCAACATTCACGTTATGTCTCTCTCGCTCGCTCTCTCTGTCTTTGTCTCTGTCTCTCCCTGTCTCTCTCTTAAAATGTGGTTGTAGAAAAGAAAATACTTGAGAACCATCTTATCAATAGCAGCTTTTGAGTGCTGGACTGAAGACTCGAATGAATATGAATTAACCAAAACGCATTCCCCTACATGGTTATTACATGTGAGCAGTTTCACTAGCAGGATGCCTTACATTAATTCTGCCTGTATAGGGAATAACTGAAGTTAGGTATGATGCACAAAGACAGTGCTGGCCAGATACTCCCAGTTTGGTACAGGTCTATAGTATCAAAAACCCCGGCTATTAGCCGCACTCTCAGTTTACAGTGACGCCATAAGTGAGGTAGTGGTATGAAATCATAATGCATTGGTGTAATAACAATTTAGAATATCAAACATATACAATGAATTCCTAATGTTCTTTCCAGTCACATCCTGTGCAATATTATGACAGATATTAAACCTGGGAGACATGGCACATGCATATCATTTTGTATATGGTTTTTGATGTTGGGAAATGTGCTAAATCGTAAGTGTTCCAGGTAAATATCATAGACAAATGTGCTAAAAGACCACTACTCAGAATAGGATGATTGGTAGGTACAGAAAAAATGTATACCACTGTCCTGCACTTGACGCACTTTAAATGCCACACACCTTAAACAGACTGGAAACCCACATGCATAAGAACCCACTCTAAGAAGTACTAGAGTGTTATCAAAAGTTAGTTTGTAGTTCACAAACCCAGCACTGACTTATGAGGAGCGGCATGGCCATAACCAGCTCCAGAGGCCTCTGTCAGGCAGAAGGCCACAGCAGCAAGGACAATGCGGATCATGTTGTATATCTGCACTGATGAGAGATCAGAGACTGACTAAGTGAGACCATGTCAGGCCTGCTCTTATATATCCCAAACCTTCCCATAGACCTAACTACCATGCAAGACAAAAGACACAATACCAAGAATAAAATAATACATTCTATTTGATTTTGATGTTTATGGGCCATACCTGGATATAGTATGCAAAGGGTTGTGAGAAGTATATAGGGGTAAACTCAGCGCATAGCTACAGCTACTGAAATCCGTTTGACCTACTTACATACTTGGGAGTGACCTAGTTTTGAAACTGATAGTGACCATATATTGGCATGTGACCTACTTTCTCAAGCTCTGATTGCCTGAGAGATAATTTATGCAAAATTATGCTATGACATCATCACGTGATGATCACATGATCACAACAAAAAACGTATACAAAAACAAAATCAACCACATGGTCAGTCACAGTAGAAAATGTAAACAAAAACCTAGTCTTGCCCAAGTCTGTAGCATAAGCAAATGGTAGGGAGCGTTTATTTTAACAACAGGGGTGGTGGGTAGGTATGTAGGTAAATTGGTAGGTAGGTTAGGGTAGGTGGGTTTATATAGGGTGTGTGTGTTTATACCTACCTACCTACCTACCTACCTACCTACCCAACCCCCTGTTGTTAATAATGAACGCTCCCTAACATTTGTCCGCCATTTTAGATCTAAGTCAAGCGTTTGCTGTCCGCCTAGTTTACCTTTGGTTATTTATTTTTATTTTGTGGTGAGAATGTTATGATGTAGGTGCTAAAAGTTAACACTTTAGTTTGTGTTTGAGAGTCTTTAGAGGCACCATCTGATCTAATTTCATGATTCATATGGGTTCCATTGTTTAAGCTGTTCTGTCCACTGGCGACTTGTTCATGTAACCCCAGAGGGCTGTCTGTAAGCCTGTGCCCCACTTGTTTTGCTGCCAGTAAATCCAAGTGATGTGTCCTTAGGTGGACATGTCCTTGGCACCACTGTCCAGCTGCTCACCTAGTGCTGCAGAGTAAGTAGGATCCTTTAACAGTTGGTTTAGAACCATGCCTGCTTCCAATAATGCCTGGTTTGTCTGGCTGCTTGATCTTTGGCCAGAAGGGAATATGTCCTGACCATTTTCAGGCACAGTAGGTCCCTGGCTAACTGTTAACCCACTAGTATCTTCAGTGAAGTGGGTGTTACCCAGTTGTCCAGGTGCACACTTGAGGAGCATTGACTGTCCTAAAGTTATGTCCAGGGCTGCTACATCAGCAGGCAGGAGTGTAGTCAAAACCTGCTCAGAATCCAGGTCTTGCTTTCTCAGTAAATCCATGGACCTTTTTAAGACCAACCTCTTTCCCCCAGTCAGTGAAATTGAAGGGGGCTTGCTCCCCTTCATGGTTATCATCCCCTTGCTGACTAATGGTGAGGTGAGCTCCTCAAAGACACTAAGTGAGTGAGTGGGCCGTGTGAGAGTGGACCCCCTTTACCCCTTTCCCCTGTCCTCCACCCTAGAGAGGGGAGGGGCTGCAGTTAGGTTGTGTCACTTATTTAAACTCCATCAACAAGTTGATGTCCCTTACTCCCTGCTTCCTCCTTTATTCACCCTACCCTGTTTTACCTACCTACCTACTTCAGCCTAGTTTACCATTAAATCTTAGTTAGGTCCTTTTCCCCAGTATGTATTACCCCAACTTAAACTGTGAGCATTGATGAACCTTGCACCATCAATGTTCACAGTGGCAACTCGGTGGTCAGTTCAAGTTGGGGTAATACAAACTGGGGAAAGGGACCCTAAGATTTAATGGTAAACTAGGCTGAAGTAAGTAGGTAGATAGGTAGGTAAAATAGGGTAGGGTGAGTAAAGGAGGAAGCAGGGAGTAAGGGACATCAACTTATAGACACACAGTATCTCATCCTCAAATTTATCAAACCTGAGGATGAGAGGTTTTTTTTTAGTATGGGTAATGATGCAAAGCACCAGCCCGTTTATTTTATATTATCCTGGTTTCAATAGAAAAAAGCTTGTTCAGCTTGAAAAGTATTCCTTGTAACCAGCTTATTTTCATAATTTCAAGTAATATATATATATATAACAATGAAATAAATCGTAGTGCAATATATTAATACATTTCGTAGTCCTCTCAACAAAATTCACTTAACTAATTTGTTACATTAAACTACTTAGACAGTACATTCTCTGCCAACTGGTGTACTTAACCTCTCGATATATAGTATCATTAGGCATAGCCTGTACAAGAGATTATGGGGCGGGCACCCCTCATTTATCTAATCATATGTGGTCCCTGATACTGGATATTTTTGACATCATTATACTACCATGAATACAACATGGGATGAGTAGGAGATAAAAATTATTATTATGGTGGTGCCTTAGACAAAGAGTGACCTTCCCAGGTTTTTCTTTTGATTTAATTGGAATTCTTCATATGAAGTTATATTTCTTATTGCTTTAGGAAGTGCATTCCATGCCAATGCACCCCTATATATAACACTTTTCTTAGAAGTTTCATATTTTGGTTTGATAGTAAGGAAGACATTCGCATCGTGGGTCCTAGTTCTTATATCTCTATTATTTAGTAGGGAGAGATTGTCTTGCTGTTTGTACATAAAATTCAATAGGTGCATTTCTCTACGTGAGGCCAATGGAGCTAGCATTGCTTGTTGGTGTGTTAAATTTGTAGGATACCTATTATCCAAGCCCATCGCCTTTCTTAGGGCCTTATTCTGTGTAACCTGTAGTTTGTCTAGTATATACGCTCCGGCCACATGATATAATATATCCCCATAGTCTGCATAGGGTAATACCATGGCTTTATAAATTTTCAGTAATGAGTTATTGTCAAGAAAGGGTCTGAGCTTGGATAGCATCGATACCTTATGCAGCATTTTACGACACATTTCTTCAGCATGCTTATTAAAATTTAGCAACGGGTCTAAATAAACTCCAAGGTATCTGAAACATAATACCCTTTCTAGTTGTATGTTGTCAAATAACAGTGTATGATTTTCAATTTTTTTCAGCCATGGTCTCAGCCCAAAAATCATATAGTTTGTTTTTTTAGCATTCAAAGTTAATTGATTTTTTTAAACCAATTTTTTAGGGTCTTCAAATCATCTTGGAGTATATTAGTCATTTGCTGAGGTTTATCACCTTGTATGGAAATCACAGTGTCATCAGCATATAAGAAAACTGAACAGTTCTTAATAACCCTTGCCAAGTCGTTCACATAAATCAAAAACAGGGTAGGACCAAGTATAGAGCCTTGTGGCACACCACAGGCTACTACACCCTCATTAGACATTAATCCATTTACCAGCGACCTTTGTCTCCTTTCACTCAAGTAATCTTTAAGCCAAACTCTAAGTTGCCCTCCGATACCAATTTTCTTCAGTTTTTCTAAAAGTATAGAATGATTAACAGTATCGAAGGCCTTTTTCAGGTCAACAAATGTGGAAATGGTATAAAGTCCTTTGTTAAATCCCTCATAAATTTCATCTGAGAAGTAGGCAACCGTACCAATCGTAGAATGACCAGGTCTAAAACCATTCTGTCTATTATCCAAAATATTATTATTTTCCAGGTAATTCATTAGTCTATTATTCACTACTTTTTCCAAAAGTTTACCTATGATTGGGAGTAATGTAACTGGTCTCAGATTGGAAACGTTTGTCTTATCCCCTTCTTTTTGTAATGGCACAATGGTACCTATCTTCCAGGCTGCAGGTATGACACCAGACACAAGAGATAAGTTAAATAATTCAGCAATCCTCTCAGGTATTGCTAATAAACCATCTTTCAAAACTCTCGAAGAGATGGTATCAATACAGGAAGATTTACTAACGTCTATGTCCTTTACAAGTTTTCTTATTTCCTCCTCATCGGTAAAAACATTATCTAAATTGCTATCCACCTCTATGCCATCATAAGTCCAACATGTATTCATCTCTTTAGCAAGATTAGGACCAATATTTAGAAAGAAATCATTCACATAATTAGGTATTTCCTCATCTGGTACCATACAATCCTTTACAAAGTCCTTAAGATGACATCTCAGCTTATTTCCATCACCTTTAATTAGGCCATTAATTTCTCGCCAGAATTTTTTACTATCATTGCCATGTTCTACTATGTTGGCTTTTACAAAATCAGCTTTTGCTTTCCTTATTTGTTTGGTGCAATTATTTCTTAAATTCTTGGCATTATTCCAATCAGCAATATTTTTTGATGCCACCGCTTTTTTTAATGCATTATCCTTATCTTTAATTAGCTCCAGTAAATAATCCGTCACCCATGGGGCTCTCTCTTTTTTAACAATACATCTCTTAACAGGACACATATTATCCAGTTCTTTCAACAGAATATTCAGAATGGATGTCCATCTTACATTTACACAATTACTATCATCATATGGGCCCCAGTTAGCATTTCTTATGCACTCCTTGAACAACTCCGGGTTGTAACGCCTATAGGTACGTCGATAGAATTCAATCTTTGTTGCACACACTGCCTGATCAATAAAGGTTATGCCAACCATGTAATGGTCACTAATATCCCATTTCCTAATCATGGGTTCGAATTGTTTGGTAGAGTTTGTTATGACCCAGTCAATGCAAGTCTTGGTTTCTTCTTTGACTCTAGTATGATCTTTAATTATTTGCTTTAGGCCCAGAATATTAAGACAAACTTTCATTAATTTTGTTGCTACCATTTTAGTGTTTAGGAAATCGATATTAAAGTCACCCATGACAATCAGGTCTTTACGTCTAAGATTTGCTCTATCAATCAGAGAGTGTATACAATCCACAAACTCCGCCTTGTCTCCATCAGGAGGTCTGTATACATTTGCTATCACTATATTCTTTTTACCGATCCTTATTATTTCTATCCATTGGATTTCAATATCATTTGAACTTATGTTAAGGTGTTCATAGGACGTAGTTGAATATAATAGATCATTTCTTATGTACATCGCTACACCACCACAGGATTTGTTACCCCAATTTCTATCCCACCTCTCAAAATTATATCCATTCAAGTGTACTAGCCCACTTTCCATGCCTTCCTCCAACCAGCTTTCAGAGATACCTATAACTGCATCATTTCTTTCACCCATATATATTCTTAATGTTTCAATTTTAGAATTTAGACTACATGTATTCAGGTGTGAGATAGTAAACACTCTCCTCCCATCTCTGTTAATGTGATCATCCATTATTATTTACCCAAGAAGTGCCCGCAATCTCATTATACAGATAAATAACCATACTAGAACATAATACATGTAGGTATAGGCATCGCGTGCCACCTACTAAGAGCCTTGTGCTCATTTGAGGTTTAAGTAAGGCTAAAGATTTGACAGGTTAATGGCAAACTTAATTTCATCGACCCCCAATATAATATTATACATCTTTCCTTATACCTCTACTTAATTGTTCAT
Source organism: Acholoe squamosa (assembly GCA_949317995.1). Lineage (NCBI taxonomy): Eukaryota > Metazoa > Annelida > Polychaeta > Phyllodocida > Polynoidae > Acholoe > Acholoe squamosa. The sequence goes on from OX439049.1 coordinate 17,734,268, forward strand.
AAATAAGAATATATATTATACTATTCATTATTAACTTAGAATTACATTTACTTTCCAGCTTGATAAGTTTCTCAATCTAGGCATCTCCATAGTGGTTATAAACATCGACTTTTACAATTGTTTCTATATATAGCTCCATAGCGTCCAAAATAACCTACTTTCAATGTTAATTGACCAGCGTCTCCACTCCTCGCGACGCCGTAGACTCAGCATAGGATTGGCCTAGTAGTGGGTCGCATATAATCAAACAGCTGCTCCGTCATGATATTATACACTCTGCCTCACTAGGTCAGCTATCACTCACACCTTAGTACAGTCTGTATATATATATGCTATAAATAGACCTTATGCCCACTGATAGTTCCAGTAATAGACCATGATTTAGTTAAGGTCCTCATGGTGCCAAATAGGAGTCTTGTAAGTCCATCAGAATCTGTCCCATTTTATTCTCCTTCACTGTATCTTGTGCAATTTGGCTGGCTTGAGCAATCGTAAAATTACAGCCCCAACCTTTCTCAGAAGTAGCTTCATATATGGACCCTTTTATTTCGCATAGACGCTGTTCCAGTGACTCGTCTTGGCCAAACTTTAGATCCACTACCTCCTTCATGATCATATATTTTCTGTCTTTGGTATCTTGTTTGGTAATACCTATCCCATAGGTTTGTCTTAGGATCGTTTGATTTCAGTTTTTGAGAATAGTTAATGCACACAGTATTTGTATCGAACATGTGTACTAGGATGCCAATACATTGTTTTAGGGATGGTTTTATCAAATCAACATTATTTTCTTCTGCGTAGTTGGTCCATTTCTTGCTCCGTCAGTGTATTGGAGGTGTTGTGTCCATAACCTCCTTAGAGTGCGATGGCGATCAACCTCATCCTGTTTACCATGAGGAAGTCCATCTGTCCTTTGCCTGTTCACCTGAGGGAGTTGTTATTGACTGGGAGGATTAGCCTTTTCTGGTACCCTTTTAGCTGTGTTAACGTCGGGAACCAGGGCTGTGTCCTCCAGTCTGGTGCTATGAGTTGCACACAGCAAAATCTTGTCTTTAAAAGTGACATTTTTGTGTGAAATTTACAGAACATTTTGGTAAATTTGTGAAAATTGTACGGAAATTTTGTATCAATTCCATAGAATGTTGCATTTCTTTCGTTTTGTGAAAAGAATATATAGGTTAAAGCGGTGTTTCTAGGTGAAATCTTTGTGTAAAAAGTGGAAATTCTGTAAGATTTAGGTAAATTTGTGAAGATTATTGTAGCATTTCTGCTGAGGGAAGGAAAATCTTGTGTGTAAAAAGTGGAAATTTAGGTAAATTTCCTCATGATTGTTGGGTCCTATATGAGACATTGTGTTGTGTATATATCAGTTTTGTGTCACACTTTTGGGTGTTTATACCGTGTTCCTAGTTGTGTAACTGGTGAAGTAGGTTTATAAATTAATCCTAATGTGAGTAAGCAGTGTAGAAAGCTATAGGTGTAACGGAGCTAACTTTTGCTTGATCTTGAAGGAAGATTTTCAACATGCTAATCTTTTGAAGCATGTAGCACAGATGGTCATGAACAGCTGGTAACATGTAAACAGCATGTTTATTATAGAAGCACGGACCAGTGTCCAGTGGTTGTTGTTGTTGTGGGGGGTTGTGGTGGGAGAATGTTATGATGAGTGGTACTAGAGGTAAGGATGAAATCCACACTTGTCTTTTGATCCTGGAGGACAGATGGCAATGGCAGTGGTGTAGCATGCAAATAGGGTTGGGTGTAAACTACTAGTTTTCAACATGCTGCCAATTTTTACTTTTTGTGATCAGTTTTTTTTATGGATGGACAAAAGGTGCAGTGTTGTTTTGAAGGAAACACTCTCTAAAATTTAAATTGGGAGGAATAAATGCGTCTGAAGGACAGTTGAAACAGCTTACCTTGTTCTACACCACCCCTTATGTCTGAAATAAAAACCTCCGTTTCTCTTTTGTGAGAAGTGGATAAGCTCAGAGGTAGTGAAGCAGGAGTCATAATCAGCTGAGCAGGGAGTGAACCTTGCACCATCAATGCTTACAGTGGCAACTCGGCGGTCAGTGGGGAAAAAGACCTCACTGACTGGGGGAAAGAAATTGATCTTAAAAAAGTCCATGGATTTACTGAGAAAGCAAGACCTGGATTCTGAGCAGGTTTTGACTACACTCCTGCCTGCTGATGTAGCAGCCCTGGACATAACTTTAGGACAGTCAATGCTCCTCAAGTGTGCACCTGGACAACTGGGTAACACCCACTTCACTGAAGATACTAGTGGGTTAACAGTTAGCCAGGGACCCACTGTGCCTGAAAATGGTCAGGACATAATCCCTTCTGGCCAAAGATCAAGCAGCCAGACAAACCAGGCAATTTTGGAAGCAGGCATGGTTCTGAACCAACTGTTAAAGGATCCTACTAACTCTGCAGCACTAGGTGAGCAGCTGGACAGTGGTGCCAAGGACATGTCCACCTAAGGACACATCACTTGGATTTACTGGCAGCAAAACAAGTGGGGCACAGGCTTACAGACAGCCCTCTGGAGTTACATGAACAAGTCACCAGTGGACAGAACAGATTAAACAATGGAGCCCATATAAATTGTGAAATTAGATCAAATGGTGCCTCTAAAGACTCTCAAGCACAAACTAAAGTTTACACATCACTGTATGCAAAATGGATAAGAAAAAAAGTGTTAACTTTTAGCACCTACATCATAACATTGTCCCACCACAACGTAACAATAAATAACCAAAGGTAAACTAGGGGGCAGCGAAACGTTTGACTTATGTTGTAATCAACTTTGCGCATGTGCAGAGATAGGCTAAATCCAAAATGGCAGACAAATGTTAGGGAGCATTCATTATTAACAACAGGGGGATGCCTAATCACAAGGGGGCTTCACTAGACCCAGTTATAAGTAGTTCCAATAATATCCACGAGGTGTCAGGCGTAAGGCATCACTAATTATTTTTAATCACAAGGGGGCTCCACTAAACCCAGCTATAAGCAGTTCCAGTAATATCCACTAGGTGTTGCCATGAGATGTAGGTGCAAAACATATGGTGCAACCACACCCCATGGCGACTATAGAAATAAACAAGCTACAGCAGGCTGCTACAGCAGCAGGCAGTGTTTACCTTGGGCAAGACTCGGTTAGTTTTTGTGTACATTTTCTGGAAATAACCAAAGGTAAATTAGGCTAAAGTAGGTAGGTATGTAGGTAAAATACGGTAGGGTAGGGTAGGGTAGGGTAGGGCAGGGTTAGGTAGGGTAGGCTATGGGGTGGGGGGAACCCCTTAAGTATTTTTTGGGGAAGGCCGCACATTTGTGTGTATAACACGCGCACACCCTATATAAACCTACCTACCCCACCCTACCCTACCTACCTATTTACCTACGTACCTACATACCTACCTACCCACCACCCCTGTTGTTAAAATAAATGCTCCCTACCATTGCTTATGCTACAGACTTGGGCAAGACTAGGTTATTTTTTTATTTATGTTTTCTACTGTGAGTGACCACGTGGTCGGTTTTGTTTTTGTTTATGTTTTTTGTTGTGACGTGATCATCACATGATGACGTCATAGCATAAATTTGCATAAATTATCTCTCAGGCAATCCGAGTGCGAGAAAGTAGGTCACATGCCCATATATATCTGATATATGGGCACTTCCGGTTTTAAAACTAGGTCACTTCCGGTTCGTAAGTAGGTCAAACAGATTTCAGTAGCTGTAGCTATGCGCTGAGTTTACCCCTATATACTACTGTTGTCTCTCAAAATGCCACCTTTGCCCTTCCGTCCTGCCTTTGTTTCAGCACAATGGGACTTTGTACCTGGCATTTAGGAGGAGTTCGTATTTAATTACAGCAATAAACCCAGGGTCAAATTCCTTTTTCTCCACGTACTTATTAATAATGAGAACCAATTATTCCCCTGGTGATGGACTTAGTTGAGTGGCCTTTTTTTTACATCATTACACTTCATTAATCACCTCATTAGTATCCATGCATTGTCATCAGACTCAACGTTTGTATTAAATACTTACCTTTATCTATGCATTATCAAGATTGAGAAAAGAAACGTCAATGTGATAATGTTATTGTTAATATAGACATTACATGGGTTATGAGAGATTGGATGCATGTTTCATACTATCAGGCGAGTACAAAAGGCAACCGATCGAATGATTTCACTTCAGGCGCGCCTTATTGTATGGGTACGGGTAGGGGCGTGCCAAGAGACCTGTCTTGTGGTGTGTTATTACCACTAAAACCACCCCCATGCACACCTTCCTGCCCCCCCCCCCTTCTTAGCTCACAGAATTACAAAAGATACAATACCAAGAATAATAGACCGACACGACCGTTGTCCAGTGTCTCAGTCATATGTTTCAACATACTATACTGAGTTTCCTTTAATAAAATAATCAGAAAAAAAAAGAATTCAAATGTCACTCATATTTTCTAGGCCTACATAACTTTTGCATTAAGACATTGATCTAACATCGCAGCACAGGTAGATGAACTATTTCTCTCTATGCAGCCGAGCGAGAGGCCACTTCCACCAGACTAATACTCAACTCTGAGAGGTGTCTCTTTATCCATAGAGATTGCATGGGGTCCTGGGGCTGGGTAAGTGTACGTAGTTCCCTCCTGGCTGGCCATCATACAGGGGTTACCCTTGTAACTGTGACTAGTGAAAGTAGTGTATAGGGTACATGCATGGAAGGAACTCGCAAGAATAACATTGGTCGGTCAGAAATCATGCTAACCCCCTTAAATCGGCAGGTACTGAAACAAATAATTTTGGTCTTTATTGTTCGATGGTTCTGTCCTAATCTCATATCATTTCTGACTATGCTAGTGCTTTATCTCATGTTATCTTTACGTTTGTCAGGGAACACTAATTAAGTTTGTGTCTTTAGCTGTAGACTCTACGTGTACTTTGTACTTAGTACTTTGTAAAGGAATGTTGCAGCCTTTTCCTTTCCATCTGTAGGATTTGATAGATATTACAGAACCAACCGATTTCCATACTAAAACGATGGTATGGTTGAATTAGGAGTTCGTAATGGATGAATTAACTCTTTTATGAGTAGCTAATGGAATAATGGATTATGCCCATTGGTTGCCATGGTGAGTAACTTGCATCATGCAAACAAGTTTGATATAGGTACTTTTTATACAGCAAAGGGTGGCTTTGGTGCATCAAGGTGGCCCCTGAATACCACTGAATAGCATGGATACAATGTGAACCAGCCTATATCTAATGATCCACTAGATTGTCTATCAAAAGGTATGATATTACACAAGGGAACACAAACTTGTCTGAGATGAGTTTATATGATAAATATACTGTGTATCACTGCTAAAATTAGTTATTCCGCAAGGTTAATTGTAATGTTGAAATAAGTTGTCTGTTACCTCGTTAAGTGATGAACATATGAACGTGATTTTTGTGCATGAACTATGACATGCATCACCGTCTGTTCCTAGTTTATGTGACCGGCCAGTTTTGCAAACGTCTAATGGGTTGAGCCCCTACAGGAATACTGCCCTCCATTATAGAGAGCTACAACCTTTCTATCTAAATCTTAAATGGTGGTTCGTGGAGAATGATTTATCATGAGACACAGAAGACTGTAACAACCTGGTTAACTAAATCTCAACGATCTTTTATTATTCTTTGCCCTCCCCCCTCCCTATTTGAACAATGAGTATCTTCGGAGTACTTGGATTGAGACAGTTACAGGGTACTTGAGGCTGAACTTCAGTGATGAAACTTTGTTGAGATCTCTGAAATGCATGAAGATATGAAGCATACTTTAGATGTCTGTAAGACTGTGTATGGCATATAATGCTCAGTGATCATTTATGCATACATACAAGGGAATCAGTTTTTATACACATAGATCCATGTCCTTTTGCTACCACTGGCTATGGCAAAATTATGTATAATCTCCAAAGCTAATCGAAGCATGTGATTATTGTTGTTTTACCTCGATAATGAGACTGTTCAAGGTTAATGATGAGTATATTGTTATCAACCTATGATATCCATGATGAAAGTATGTTGTATTGTCAATGTAAACAGTATGTATTTTTGCATGAAACAAAGAAGGAACATCTTATAACTTTATCATCCTATCTGACGAACTCTAACAGTAAATCTCACAGTAGTTACAATGAATATATATTATATAACATAGAAAAGAAAAAAAATCTGAAATTTGAACTTCTACCAAGCTGAGATGATTAGAGTAGTTTAGATTTAACTTCATTACTTTTTGGAGAATACTGAAACACCTACCTTTTAATGTCTACCATGGCCATATCCAGCATTGGCATATCCACCATGGCCATAGTTACCATATCCACCATGGCCGTAGTTACCATGGCCTCCATGACCATATCCACCATGGCCATATGCAGCATTACCATATCCTCCATGCCCATAGCTACGACCATCGCGACCATAGTTGACACCACCATGACCATATCCACCATGGCCATATCCTCCATGACCATATCCTCCATGTCCATAGCCCCCATGACCATGCCCACCATACCCATGTCCATGACCATAGGAGTATCTGTCACGGCCAGTCACACCAAGAGGAGTACCAGCGACGCCGTCCCTGCGGGCAGTTCCACTTCCACTTCCTACATGGTTGGCCACAGCATTAACCTGGAGCTGACGGGCTGCATTGTTCTTGTTCACAGATGATTCATAGCCACTGTATAAAATGAAAACATGAGGAATATTTCACTATATATGTACATTTGAAGAATTAAATTTGAGGTCAGTTTAGTGTGCAAAAAGCAGATTGAGGGGGAGGCACCCCTACCACGTGGTGCATATTCTGATGCTTTTATACAAGCCTAAAATTTAATAATTAACCAAATGGTTCATGGGTCTCAGGAAATAGCCTGATTTCATCCTACAGTCTGGGGAACCGTTATTCCACACTTTGTGAGAACTTGCATTGTGTTTATCTACACAATGAACCAAGTTTGCACATGTATATGGACCAGTGTAATCCTGTATGCTTATTTTGCAGCCTAGTCGTACAGAGGGATTGAATATACGGTCTAACCCCACATGACCAAAAATGCTTCAAATATCTCTGCGATTTTGAATCTGTTTGTGGGACCTACCCAAAATTCAGAAGGATTATAACTACAGCAGGGTGTATAGAACACAAGCACCCCTTTGCAATTTTAGGCAAGAGGACATCAACAAAGGCAAAATATCCCAAAGAGTGCATAAAAAAAACACAACAGTGTCCTGTGTTCTACAAACCCTGCTGTAGTTATATGCGTCGGAAATCAGCAGTAGGTTCAACGCACGCAACAAGTTAAGAATCACAGAGATATTTGAAGCATGTTTTTGCCATGTGGAATTCGACCTTCACTGTATATGACGTATAGACCATGTAACTGGCTAACTGGCCAGCATCTGGCACTCTGCTACCTTGGGGAGAGACAAGACAACTCCTACCTAGCACTATATACAAGATGGTGTTGCTCCTATGGGAAAAGGTAGTTTTGCCTAAGAGGCGCCTCACCTACAGCAGTCTCTTTCTTCTTAGTTCTGACCTTTTTTGTGTGTTGCACACAAGTGGTCAACACAAGAGCACTTGAAAGAGTGTGTGACAAAAAAAGTAGGTATCTCATTGTGCAGCACACACTATTTTTAAGCAAGGCATGTGCCTTTTTAGACTTGTGAGTGGATGGTGAAGCAGAGCGTAACTTCTTTGGAAAAGAGGGCACCAACTCCAAGATCTATTTAGCATACATGCAACACCCTCCTGGACAGTGAGTGGTAAGGATCTAATAGTGATTGAAGTGGTCTAATCAAAGCACAAAAGAAAATTTCGGCAATGCTCTGACTAGGCTTCATTAAAACCTCCAGCGTCCACTCTAACATTACCAATGCCCTGATGACCTCCATTTACCTATGGCACAAACCCAGCACTTACTTGTGAGGAGCAGCATAGCCGTAACCACCTCCAGAGGCTTCTGTCAGGCAGAAGGCCACAGCGGCAAGAAGGACAGTGCGGATCATGTTGTATGTCTGCAGTGATGAGAGATCAGAGACTGACTAAGACCACGTCAGGTCTGCTCTTATATAGTCCAAACCTTCCCACACTATCACTGCCATGAATGACTATATGTGTCTTTAATTACCCAGAACATTGAATAGAGCTAAAGAAAAAAAAAGATCACATCCGACTGTCCTGATACTAGGAATACAAAGTAGGCCACTTTTGGAGTATTTTATTTGAATTTAATTTTAACACGTCAGGCTAGGAGGGACAGCAGAAGGTGGATCTCCTAACTCTTTAAGGATCGCTGATGCATTAATGCATCATGCCTATTGGTCATCATGATGCACCAATAAAGTGCTGGCGAGACTTCTCGCCAGCACTTCAGTGGAGCATCATGCCAACCCTCTGGGAGTTTATGTATTTACCCCATAGGGTCGGCATTATGCTCCAATGAAGTGCTGGTGAGCAGTCTCGCCAGCACTTCATTGGTGCATTATGACGACCAATGGGCATGATGCACTCCTACTTCAGCGGCCTTTAAACTGTTAACTCTTTAAGCACTGCCGGGTGCCTCCGGGGACGTGTTTCTTTATTTTCATCACATTCGAAGGCATAGCTGTCGATTGTATCCACTATTATCGCATTATCGAAGAGAAAGACCATTTCGGAGTTTCTCGACCGGTATAGTTGGAAGGTTAGGTCTTAGGGGGTAACAAGATATCTGGTGAGTATGCGTGTCATGCTGCATTCTGGTATCAAGATGATACATGGGCATGGTACAGTAATGTATTTTGCATTGCCTAAAGGATTAGAATTATACCTTTCCCCTTCCTGTCTCGTCGCACTGTTTCTCTGTCTGTCTGACATTTATGAGAAGGTCCTTTCTATACCTTTAAAGGACACAATAACACACTATGCCCATTTCTGTTCCTCACACAGGAATGCGTCGTACATGATTGACAAGCAGCTCACCAGAGCTGCATTCTTGCATCATGGGGTTAGTACACTCTCAAAGGGTTGGCATGATGCACCAATATAGTGCTAGGAAGTATCCCCCAGCGCTGCATTGGTGTATCAGGATATCAAGGGAAAGCAACTTAAAGGAATTATGCGGATCTAAAGGGTTTAAGGACACCATGATGAATCAATCCTCCTTGTTCATGAGGCGAGTCGCTAGAAGTGCATCAACCCCATGTTCATGGTCGGTATGATGCATGAGTCGCTAGAAGTGCATCAACCCCATGTTCATGGTCGGTATGATGCATGAGTCTCTAGAAGTGCATCAACCCCATGTTCATGGTCGGTATGATGCATGAGTCTCTAGAAGTGCATCAACACCATGTTCATGGTCGGTATGATGCATGAGTCTCTAGAAGTGCATCAACACCATGTTCATGGTCGGTATGATGCATGAGTCTCTAGAAGTGCATCAACCCCATGTTCATGGTCTGTATGATGCATGGCAATTTATGTAAAAGGGCTGCCTTCATGCACCATGTTCGGAAAAGGATTACGACTTGGTTCTATCTTGTGTCATCTTTTATTTCTTGTCGAGTATGGTATTTCTTTCTCTCATCTTTTGGTGCAATTTTACTCTGTGTTAGCAGCCTTGGTGTATGAGTTACTTATAAATGTCAGAAAATCTTTTCAATGAGTATGGTAGTCGCTCTGTGGTTTAGCCAAGTGATGAGCACGCCTGCAATAAAACAAGAGTTTCATAAGTGTCACTTTTAATTAATTACCATAACACTCAATGTTAATGGCGCGACTTACATACGAGGATGGGCCCCTTGTGTGTCTTATAGAAGCAGCAGACGTCTGGGTAGCACATTATAGGCGAAGACATTATGAATCAAATTTAAAAGTATATCAAACTGGTCAAAATCAAGCCCAGTGTGCCTTATAGCAGGGATTATGCGGATGAGTATGCGTGGCCATGGCAGGCCAATCTCGGTTGTTATATATAGGACGACCTCAGACTGGCGCTGTGATTTATGCACAATTAAGGTATTACGGTAAATGCACTTTAGACTTCATTCTTTTTGGCATCAAGTACACGGAACTTGGCTCCGTCTAATGAAACAACATTTTGTTGGCGTACTATTTTCTAACACATTTATAAATATATATTATGGGGAGGCAGCCGAGCTCTAACCGTGGCAGTTTTTGTGTGTTTTTTGGGGGTTGCTATTTTTTGTTTGCACTTTTTTTAAGCCAATAGGATAAAGAGTGGAATGTTGAATGCAAACAATTATCTTATAAGATAAGGGTTTATGTGACTTAGAGGCGGATCTGATGCCCCCCCCCTTTTTGGGGGCCAGTTGTTTAAAGTACATTGCACATTTGCCTCTCATAGCATCAAATGTATTCAAAAAGAGAGGCTTAACGAAGGGCGAGCTCCCCCCTTTTCAAAATGTTGGATCCCTTAGTCCCGCCCTTAGTGTTCAGTATAGTTTATAAAGTTCATTAAAACGTGACATCCTAATGTTTATGTATTGAGGAGTCACGCTGTGTCCGACTTGATGGGAGGGTATTCTCTGTCTGTGTGTCTGTCGGGCTGTCGGGCTGTGTGTCTGCGTGTCTGTCGGGCTGTCGGGCTGTGCGTCTGTCTGTCTGTCTGTCTCTGTCCGTCTGCCTGGCTGTCTGTCTGTCTCCCGTCTGTCTCCCTCTCTCTGTCTGTCTCCCTCCCTCTCTCTGTCTCTATCTCCCTCTCCTGTGGGTAATATTTTAGCAATGTCATATTCCTACATATATCATTTGATCAGGTATATGACTACACAACAGTGGCTTGGAGCAAAATCATCATAAGAAAAAATAAATAAAATAAAGAAGTATAGTGCAACGTCAGAGCTCTAAAGGGCTCGAGAACAGAGTTTGATATCAAGCTTCTGAATTCAGTCAGAATTGCCCAATCGTTATAACTTATAAGGTTTTCTGGCAATGTTGAACGCAAACAGATACTCCATTATCATATATTCAGACTTGTAATATCCATCTATTTTGAAAATTCCAAAGCCCCCCCCCCCCCGCAAACAACTTATTCTCTTGAAACCCCTGACACCATGAAATACACCAAGTGGTAAAGGTTTCTACATTTCCACAATGAAAATCAACTACAATTTGGACAAAGGTGCCACAGTCAAACATATAATTATGGTCACAATAATGGAGTTCGCTATTACAATTTAATAAAACAATATCTTAATGTGGTTAGTAAAAAAAATCAGAGAAAGAGAGAGAGAGAGAGAGAGAGAGAGAGAGAGAGAGAGAGAGAGAGAGAGAGAGAGAGCGAGAGATGAATATGGGTCACCTGGATGTATTGGTAGCTACTGCAAACATCGATTTTTAAGGTTTGCAGTGGACAGTTTAAGCTCTCCCAAAACTAATAATCAGTGGCCATCACCACATGGCTTGTCCACTCCAAAGAAGGAGGTGTTGATAGGCGGCAGAGTAGTTCGACTACCTACAGGAATGGGTTATTACAGTATCTTGTGGTTTGCAGGAGACAGACCCGCTGATCAATTTTGCAAGACAGACCCCCCTAGGGTACATTAACCTAAAGATGACCACATACCTACACAGAGAAAATATTGATACTCACCATGAGCCTGATGTTAGCCTCAGGCAAATGTCGCCAAAATGAGTATATTTTGATACTCAGGGTGAGCCTAGGGTGTTAATGAGTTACTAATCAGCACTGCATTGTAGGGCTTACAGACAGTCTAAATTGTAATGGTTATGTAGCCCTGCATTTGTAGGCCTTATTGAACTACTAAGCTGTAGGGTGTATTAAGCCCAACACATAAGTGGTTTGTTAAACACTATAAAGAAATATAGAAATTAAGGTCACTGTATGACAAAAGCCAGTTATTTCATACGCACAAGGATTTCAGATGGTTGAACATTCTACTTCCTAAGGCAGTCTAATTGTGATAGCCAGGGTTGGTAGTGCCCACCTACTCTAGATTTACATTCCGGATATTGGCAAGTAGGAATGAATCCTACAGTTATGGAGAAAACTGCATTTTCTAGCCATATCAGATTGTTTCAATACAATGTTATGCCTTTTGGTTTGTGCAATGCACCGGCCACCTTTGAAGCAATGATGGAAACTCTGTTGAGTGATCTACTGTGGAAAAAGTGTCTAGTATACCTTGATGACGTGATAGTATTTGGAAAATCATTCGAAGAGTGCTCTCATAACCTCAAATTAGTTTTGGAACAAATCATATCTAATGGTCTTAAACTAAAACCTAAGAAATATCATTTGTTCAAACAGTCCATGAACTATTTGGGCCGCATCATTTCAAATGAAGGGATAAAGGCTGATCCGGAAAAAAATAGAGTCAGTTACGAATTGGAGTAGACCCAAAACCCTGAAGTCATGTCATTCTTGGGATTCTGTTCCTATTATCGGGAGTTTGTACCGAATTATTCTAGGGTTAGTTATCTTTTGCAGATTTTGGCTAACTGGACCCCAGGAAGTACCAAGGAAAAATGGATTAGAACATCGGCAAATTCAGCATAGACCCGGAGTGAAGCATATTAATGCAGATGCCTTGTCTCGGATACCAATTTAGAAATGTGATAATCCGGATTGTACTGACTGTGGAGCACATAGAGCAGTTTTAGCTGGGATTCAAATACCATTCGAAACCCGGATAGCCAACGTCTTGGATTGGTCTATGGATACCATAAAACAATACCAACAAGCTGACTCAATAACTGCTAAGCTACTACAATTGGTATCAGAGGGTATACGTCCAGCCAGACCGGTAGTCTAGTTGGAAAACCGAAAAATGAGAAGATTTCTTGCTCAATGGGCCGAGCTAGAAGTCCGAAAGGGTATCTTACACCGATGGAAGCCATGTAGAAATGGTGAGAGACTCATGCAAGTGGTTATCCCACATGTAATGAGGCGTGACATTATGTATAATTGTCACGGACATAGGACCAGTGGTCATTTTGGAAAGAAACAGTCTCTAGCATGTCTGTCTCGGAAATACTACTGGCCCAGAATGTCACAAGACCTATTAAGGTGGATTCTCACCTGTCCTGATTGTTGTAAAAATAAACCAGGACCTGGAATGGGCAAATTACCTCTCTCACAAGAGTTATTTGGAGTATGATTTGCTCGAGTCGGTGTAAACATTATAAGCGGATTCAATAAAACTGTTAATGCTTACTAGTACTAATTGTTCTCCCAATCTGTTAGTATTCGGAGAAGATTTGATAATGCCTGCCGACTTGGTATTCGTAGTCATAGGTATGGACCCTGAACTACCTTTTCATGTAGTCTTTAGTAAATGTTTAAGGGACAGATTCAAAAAAGCTTACAAATCTGTCCGAATTGACTTAGAAAAGAGCACTCGCTGGCAGAAAGTGGGCTACGATGTGGACTTAAAGATGAGAAAGTTCAAACCCGGAGATAGAGTACTGAGGTTACACAAACCTCTGCGAAATATTAAATTAGCATCCAATTGGGATGGTCCGTTCACTGTAACTCAGGTTATAAGTGACTGTACGGTGATTATTAAATTTGACATCGGACGATTTTATAAGTCCAATGTCGCTAGATTAAGAATATGGTCTGGGAGAGAGACCTCCACAGAAAAATAGGTAAAGAATTCGATAAAGTTCTGAATATAAATCGAATCCCTGACCAGGAAGCTGACCCGAAACCCAAAAGGAAAAGGGTCAGACCTAAAAAAGTACCTATGGGGAAGCCACCAGCGTTACCAAAGACTAAGCGTGGTGGTGTTAAAAAAGTCTCGGCGGCTGTAGACGGCAAGAAGAGGAAAGGAGTCCTGAAGGCTACAGGATCCCTAGAGCAGGCTCTTCGAACTGTCAGGTCCGGAAAGGAATTACCTGATGAGGGGGTAATTGTCCGCCGCAGTCCTAGATTGGCCAAGAGGACTGCAGTGACCTAACCTGTAAACACAACGAGTGTGATGTCCTGTAACCCTGTTCAATGTTATATATGTGTGCGAGAGCCCAGCAACTGACCTGAAAGGTGTGTTTGTCATCGCTGTATGATGTACCAGTGGGTAGTGGATGGATAATCCATTGGATTAGCTTAAGCTTTCCATAAACTCCACACAAATCCCCAAATGAGTCGACAGCATGAGCGATAATAAACCTAAAACAATCATTTGTTTATATTTTTGCGGTCCGCACGTGTTAGGCATGTGACATCATCGCGTCAAGTCTCGGCTGACCTCTCGTGTGACCCCGCTTTCGAGTGTGGAAATGACGTCACGGAACCTGGCGTATCGCCATATTGTTTTTGGTAGTCGGTCGAGCTTTGTCCACTATCTGATTTACTACTTAAGGTGCTAATCCTGACAGAGTCAAGGCCCTTGGGAGAAGACTCTGTGCTGTACCGGCTCCTGATGCCTTTAAGTCAGGCTAGGAGTGCTTAGCCTCCTGAATCCGATTCTTTCATGCAATGGCTGAGGAATCCGTAACCGCGGCGAAGCTATCCAGTGACCCGCACAAGCTGACACCCGCTCTGAATCCCTCACCCATGAAGAGTTGTCCCCTGTGACACCAGAGGAGGATGAACTTTTGGAAGTGGATACAACCCACGCAGATCAGTCATTCGAAAAGAGACTGGAGGAGTTCAATTTGGACAGACCAGGAGCCGCTATTTCCCCGCTGGCATCGCCAACAGGAACAGCCAAAACCAAAGTTGCAAAACAACAAGGTAGTCGTCCTTCGGATACTACTAACCCTGAATCCGCCAAACAGATCGATGGTCAAATGGATGCTCAAGGTGAGACCAAAGATACTGAGACCTAAGGAGGATGCTATGGATGTAGGGGACTCCCGATTACCTGCTACATACAATGGGAGATATCTGTATATCCATCCGGAATTACAGAATCAAGTGACCAGTGATGGGGAGCTTATTCACGTAGACCCCCTGATCCGTAAGGCTATCAAGGATCAGAAGCCTGATAATTCCACATGGAATATGACAGGTACAGAGTTTCGTACCACTGCCACCGAATTTGAGAAGTGGGATGACAGCTATTACATTGTAGAAGCCGAAATCGAACACACTCGAAACACTTCTACGATTGCCGTAGACAGAGATGGTGCTCTAAAAATCATCATCACTCGCAGAGTGACAGAAGAAAACAGAGCACAGCGTGAGTTGGACAGGATTGAGAAGGAGAGGAAGCTGAGGGAAACCAAAGGATAATCCCAAGCCTTCTACCAGTGGTACTTCTGCTGCGGGTCCTAGTCCCAAAGCTAAGGGTAAGGATCCTTCCGGGAATCCTGAACCTGAAGCTAAGACTAAGGACCCGAAGGATCTGGAAGGTGAGGACAACTGGGAAGTGTCCAAGAACAGGAGATCTTCTAATCGCAAGAAGAAGCATCTCCCAGATTCTGTGAAAGCAGAGGAGTACGCTAGTAAGCTGAATACTAGTGAGACTACAGAGAACTCCATGCAAGTGGATTCATCTGGAGAGGAGTTCCCAGAGGAATCTTCGTTTGAATACGATGAGGACGCTGCCCCATCGAATCAAACTAAAGCAGAACGCTGGGAAAATGCGAAGTCATGGTTCAAGGCCTGCGTATATGGATACAGAAAGAAGGATGGGGCTCCTCTGTATGCCTGTCCCGGACCCATCAACAAGAATGGCGAGTCAGATGATGAAGACTGGATGCGGTTGTCTGATGAGGATCCGAATCCGAGCAAAGCCTATAGGAAACTATGGCTTATGCTGAATGCTTATGATAAGTATTACACCAACACTCAGAAGCGTAAGCTTCGCTGGGCACTGAAGAAATGGTACGGTGATTGTCAGAAAACCTGCCCATTCTCCATCTGCCAAGATGCGAGTGACGAGACTGTCAAAACCTGGAGTACGTCTACTCGGTTCCAGAGGCATCTTGTCGAGACGCACTTTCACCACCACCCGGTTTACATCTGTGATTGGCAAGAAAGGGAAGAAATGCACTACCATGGTTACCTATAACCGGCTTAGCGATCTGGCAAGACACCAGAAGAAAGGTCACTCGGAAGGGCTGGATCTGGCCCGAAAGAAAGTGATGGAACTTCATCGGGAGCTTATGCGCAAACTGGATTAGCTTGATGCAGAAGCCTGGTCTAAGATCAAACCAGGCGACCAGGTCCTCTGTGCGGTCAGCAAATCAAAGGAATGTAAGCTTAGAGCGAAGATCGTCCTCACCACTGGGTGAGGGAAATTAGACATGCACGAGAGCGTATATGGAAATTGTGCCAGGAATCTGGCCGAGAGGGTAAGCGCGCCAGAGAGAGAAATCGGAGAGATCAAAACCGGGATGAGTCTGGTTATGGTTCGTAAGGCCGTAGCAATGACAGGGAGGATCGCTCCAGATCCGCCCTGGCATGTCACCCGCACGAGCAGTCTCAGGCACCTACTGTCTTCGAATAGTCTGGGCCTGTTGGATCTTATTCCTCAGCCGCACGGAATCCAGGTAAACTGGACAAGAAGGCATATCCGACTATGTCTCAGAAACCTGGACCTGAGAGTCAATCTCTAGTTGTAGGCAGAGGTGGGCGTCTAGTATATAAGAAACCCGTCCCTGCTGTCGCCGCTGGATCAGCAGGTCAAATTACCCAGGAATAGCATAAAGAGTACCTGGTTCTGGGTATGAGGCAGAACTTACCACCCGGACACTGTATCCCTACAGTTCAGACTCCGGGTACGTCTTCTGTACCAGCTACCCAAACACCCGGAACCGCTAAAGACACTGCAGCAGGTATGCAGGGACCTCCTCCGAGTGCTGCACCACCTGCTGCTACTGCTATCCCGAAACCAGCTGATGCCATAACTATTAAAACTAGTCCGGCAGAAGTCTGGTTTGAAAAATCTCGTCAGGGAGAGGCGGATGTCCAAAAGGCCATCTACTCTCACTGGGAGAAATGTGTAAAGCAGAGAGCCACAGATTACCATCAGGGTCTTCTGAACGACACTCTGCTGTTTCCAGGAAGTAAGTAATGTTAAAAATTAACGCCTGGAAACGAAAATTCGAGCTGATGTAAAATCACTTGAAAAGGAGCCCGTAGCTGCTAAGGAACAATCCATGTCCTCAAAAAACGTGTCAACGAGGAAGTTAAGAGGAACACTAGATTGAATACTAAATTCATGAGAGTGTTCGGAGTGGATTAGGATGAATGGGATGGCACACCCGAATCCGCTCTAGCCCTTCTCTAGAATAAACATACTAAGCATTCAGCTTAGTGTGTTTCCGGGTTCCATATTATAACCAGTCCTTTAACCTGGAATGTATACAGAGTATGCGGTATATTATCTGAAACTCCATACATTCTAATGACCTAGCCTCGGATACCCTGTATTATCCGAAAAATATGGATGCTGCATACGGATGCTGTCAGATGTGGATTTGCTGTTCCTGATTCCTGTCCTACTATTTACAATGGTTATCTACACCCGGATGGATACGTTTTACTCAAATTTTTCTCCTTGGAACTGAACAATTCTACAATAAGCTTTGGAGATACGTTCCGGAATATCTACATATTTACTACTACTATTTGGACACTTACGGACAATCACTTCAGGATTAATTGGCCTGTGTGCCTTTGTCTTAGGATCCATCTATCCGGATATATACCACCATAACTAAAGGAACTTTAGGACTACTAGAGGATTAGGGTAGCTGCCCTATCAACTACCGTGTTACTTTTTATAAGAGACTAGCACATCCATCCCATGGTTAGCTGACCACTAACGGATTAATTTACATAAACTTCGACTTCAACGCCAAGACAGCATCAGGATACTAGATTCTAATAGGTTGAATATATTCATAAGATTAGGTTAAAAACTATATCACTGTTTTCAATGTTTGATATTAACCATATTACATTTGTAAAAGGTTTATTGTAAACCAAACCTAACTATAACTTGGTTATCCTAGTTCAGTGTTTGATATTATACGGGTTCAGATCTGTGATTATTATTTGATATTAATAGACACCAAATGTGTTCAAATAATAGATCTGTAAGACCTATATGGTTAATACACCAGGATATTGTATTTTCATAATATGATATGGGTATATAAAGATATTACCTGGTGCTAAAAAGGAGTTCATTTGTAAAAACAGTGGTATAGACATATGTGTATATTTTTCTAAAAAAAAAACCAAAAAAAACTCACTTTGGCTATACTGATGTATAGGCGATTGATTTTTTTTCCGAGTGTATTGTGATAACTTAATAGTATAATATTGTAATAGTTCTTGTCAGAACTAGGGTTTAATAAGTATCATGAAGTAAAAGTGTTCCTTTTAGAGTCTTTTTTAAGACTTAGAAGGTCATATGTTATTACTTTATAAACAAGGTTCTATATCAGTCCTTATCAAGACTTATTCATATAATCAGATCCGTTACATATATCTGATTGGGTAATTTGTTTATTGTATTGACCTCCAGATTGTAAAACTATCTGTAACTTTAATATTACTATTGAATACATGTTGGTGTAAAAACTATGATACTTTACTATGGTACGGTTGTATAACTATAATGAATCCTCTATTATACGGGTAAACATAATGTATATGTTATCCCTATATAGTATCTAATAGTTATAACTCCTACCTATTGTCTGGGGGAGTAGTGTTGTCGGGTCGAGACATCCTTTTTAATATGATGATTCTCGATGACATTGATGAAAAGATAACTCAAGAACCCGTAGACACAATTTATATATCTTTATTGTATAAGCTTAACAACTGATATTTCATGGTGAACAATACTTCTCGCTTGGCTAATGAGGCGATACACATTTCCATTGTGAGAGATTCCATATTCAACTTACAATATAATAGTAGATCCTTCC
This sequence comes from Acholoe squamosa, assembly GCA_949317995.1. Lineage (NCBI taxonomy): Eukaryota > Metazoa > Annelida > Polychaeta > Phyllodocida > Polynoidae > Acholoe > Acholoe squamosa. Next base: position 17,753,198 of record OX439049.1, read on the forward strand.
GCGTCACGATGATGATCTCCATCGTGCACTTTGATATTACCATAGGGAGTCTATGTTTCTAGGCTTGGCAAGCCTGTATACATATGTCAAGCTATAGGGTGCAGCACATAGTGCTGCATGGCTATGCTATTTTATACCTGAAGGTGGCGCTGCACAACCTGCGTCCGGGCTGGGTGACCGTCGGGGCTGCTACTGATTCTGCTACATAGGGATATGGATGTCCTGTTCCATGGGCTTGCTAGAGCTGACCAGTTCATACTGGAATGTACCGGTCTATGGGCCTCGCTATGGGATCCCCCTGTGGTTATCCTGTGTGATGGGTCTTCTGGCTGATAGTTATCCCTTGCATGTTCCTTATACATTCTGGACTATTAGTAATATGGTTTACACGTAATTGTTTTAGTGGGGTCTAATTGTACAAAAAGGCGAAATAGGGTGGTTAATAGGTAGAGGTGATAATTGTATAGGAATTACTATAGAGTGGGATTTATAATGAATTAAATGTACGTATTATGCTGACAGTGTAGAGGTATATAGTTATCCTAGTAATATCTGGTGCCTTCTGGCATGGTGGACGGGTGCTGTTGCCTGGTGTTCCTGAGGTTCCAGGTAGGTGGCACCACCTATCAGGGTCCGTGGGACACCTGGCGACAAACCTAGGGATCCATATAAAAGCCCTGGGCTCACCGGCTACGTAAGAGGCCATGTAGGCCTCCGTACATGCTACATGTAATGACATGTTTCCCTAACTACCATTTATAGGATAACCAGAAGGTGTACTGAATAAACCCATTGGCATACACTCGGAATACTGTCTTTGTCTTTCTTTCGAATAACAAGACTCAAACCTAGCTTGTAAAACCTAAACCACTACACCTGTGTCATGTTGAAATCAAAATCAAGTAAAATTATTTTTTTATTGTATTCGTAGTATCCCATCCCTTGTTGTTCCCATTGGTCAGAAGTATGGGAAAGATATATAAGAGCAGACTGGGCATGGACTTACTATCGGTTTCTGATCTCTTGTCACTGCAGACCTACACCATGATCCACTTTGTCCTACTTGCTGCTGTGGCCTTCTGCCTGACAGAGGTCTCTGGAGGTGGTTACGGCCATGCTGCTCCTCACAAGTAAGTGCTGGGTTTAAGTACTGGGCTGAATCAGATGTTTTGCATGATTTCCTGGTCATTGTAATCTGGCTTCTTTTGAACAGTCTTGGCAAACAAACATACAGTGAAACCAACAACAGATAGGTAAATTTCCAGGAATGCAGATTGACGCCATAACCCTGGTCAACCAGCAGATATCATGCTGCCATCTGCTGTGCAACATGTGCATTAATGATGAGATCCGTAAGTAATGTGAGAGAAGAATTGTCCTTACCTGGATTTGAATGACACACAAATATTGAGGTATATACTATGTAGAGATATTTCATGTAAATACATTCACTGTAGATAGGCTATGGTTGTCAGTAGACTTCTTCGTGCACTTATGTTAGAGGAACTTAAATTTGTAATGACCGCATTATTCGTGTATAACTGAATTAGGGGGTCATTTTGAAATAATGCATAATTGTTTAGATCACTGAATGAATCAAACTATAGGGTCAGCAAGGTGCACATTCATTTGCCATGACAGAAAATGGGCATAACTCATCAAAGTGTTATGTGACTGTTTACAGGTTTAATCAAATACCAGGAAGTAAATAGCATTCATGGTGTCTTACGTCTCTGTACTTATAACAGTGGCTATGAGTCAGATGTGAACAAGAACAATGCAGCCTGTCAACTCCATGTCAACGCCGTGGCTAACCACATTGGAAGTGGAAATGGAACTGCCCACAGGGACGGCGTCTCTGAGTGTTGTAGTACTGCTATATTTCTATTTCAATAAGACATGATTTGAGAAAAAGTTGTTTGCAGGTTGACTAATTCTGGGCATGTAAGTTTATTGCATTCATTTAATCACTATGTTTTATTTCACCACTTCAACAGTGGCTATGAGTCAGATGTGAACAAGAACAATGCAGCCCGTCAGCTTCATGACAACCACATAGGAAGTGGAAGTGGGACTGCCCGCAGGGACGGCTTTGCTGGTACTCCTCTTGGTGTGACTGGCCATGACAGATACTTCTATGGTCATGGACATGGGTATGGTGGATATGGCCATGGTGGCTACGGACATGGAGGATATGGTCATAGAGAATATGGTCAAGAAGCTTCAATAGATAGGAGGTGAAACTCAGAGCTTTACCTATGGACACAGTGTAACAGCCCCCCCCCTCTACCCCCCCTTCAAAGTAGGCTCCCTTTTATGTTCAGTATTGAGTCCTATGTAGGATAAGGGGGTTTATAGAGATGTCAGGAATCTTTATCAGAGTGATATCAAATGGAAACAAGGGGCCACCTGTACCAAAATATCCTGCTGAATCCAAAATTTGTGATTTGATTCTCAAAATTTGACCAAAAGTACCTAAAAAGGAGGTTTGATGATGAGAATATTTTAAAAATGTACAAAAGTTATATTGAAAATGATTGTAACTTTTTATAGATGCAACATGCTAATCAAAGTCAATACCTGAATCTACATATCCTAATGTGTGCCTATCTCAACCTGACAAGTACTCTACCTGTGTATGGCTCTGCCTCTCCCACATACTGCCTATCCCTTAGTCTACCTATCACTCATACTACCTATCCCTTGAAACATCTAGAGTTTAATTAGGTTTTCTCTCAAATGGCTTAAAGGATTAAAGTTTACCCTTCACCTTTGTACCTAATTCTCTGTACATTCTTACCATTAGTCTACCTATCCTCAATCTGCCTATCATTCACTTTACCTATCCCTCATGGTGACTATCCCCCAACTCTTCACATCCCTCATGTTTGACTGGCACATCTGTGATATTACCTAGCACCAATGTATCTTTTGAATATGCTCACCTTACAAGGTACCCTCTGTACCTATCTCTTAAACTGTTTATTACCTATCCTCCTTGCTACCCATCCTCTTCAATACCTATCCCTCAAGCTCACTTTATAGCTTTCCTACCTATCACAGCTTGATCAGCTGGGATAGCTCACAACCAACCTTCATTTTGATCTCTTAGTGAACCTATCCCCTAAGGAACAAATTTAACAGTCTACCTCACACATACATCTACCTATCACTCATGCTATATATCCTTGAGGTTACCTATCCTTCAGGCTGCCTATCCTTCATGGTATATAGCCCTCAGTTTTTTACCTTGTCAAGTGGGATAGCATGAACGATATGCAGCATGAAGGATAGGAAGAGGGGAATAAACAACATACATGTAGGATAGGAAGTTAGCTAGTCTAATGATAGCCATGGTGAGGCATTTTAGAAAAGCATGATAATTCAATGGGCTGAGGGATATGTACGGTAAACATGAGTGATATGCAGACTTGAGGAAAGGTACAATGAGCGATAGGTATATTTCACAAGGCATAGACTAGCATACAAGGTGAAAGATACATAGATAGCTGGTTAGGTAGGCAGAGGGCTATATACCATGAAGGATAGGCAGCCTGAAGGATAGGTAACCTCAAGGATATATAGCATGAGTGATCAGTAGATGTATGCTTGAGGTAGACTGTTGGATTTGTTCTTTAGGGGATAGGTTGACTAAGAGATCATAACAAAGGTTGGATGTGAGCTATCCCAGCTGATCAAGCTGTGATAGGCAGGAAAGCTATAAATTGAGCTTGAGGGATAGGTATTGAAGAGGATGGGTAGCAAGGAGTATAGGTAATAAACAGTTTAAGAGATGGGTACAGAGGGTACCTTGTAAGGTGAGCATATTCAAAAGATACATTGGTGCTAGGTAATATCACAGATGTGCCAGTCAAATATGAGGGATGTGCAGATTTGGGGGATAGTCACCATGAGGGATAGGCAAAGTGAATGATAGGCAGATTGAGGATAGGTAGACTAATGGTAAGAATGTACAGAGAAAATTAGGTACAAAGGTGAGGGGTAAACTTTAATCCTTTAAGCCATGTGAGGGAAAACCTAATTAAACTCTAGATGTTTCAGGGAATAGGTAGTATGAGTGATAGGTAGACTAAGGGATAGGCAGTATGTGGGAGAGGTAGAGCCATACGCAGGCAGAGTACTTGTCAGGTTCGGATAGGCAAACATTGGGATATGTAGATTGAGGTACTGACTTTTATTAGCATGTTGCATCTATAAAAAGTTCCAATCATTTTCAATATAACTTTTTTACATTTTTTAAATATTCTCATCATCAAACCTCATTTTTAGGTACCTTTGGCCAAATTTTGAGAATCAAGACCACAAATTTTGGATTCAGCAGGATTTTTTGGTACAGGTGGCCCCTTGTTTCCATTTGATATCACTCTGATAAAGATTCCTGACATCTCCATAAACCCCCCTATCTTACATAGGACTCAGTACTGAACACAAAAGGTAGCCTACTTTTAAGGGGGGGGGGTAGAGGGGGGTGGCTTGCACTATAGAACTCTATGGAGTAACATATCCTAGGGAACCTATACTATTCTTGATATGGTCACAGTGGATATGGTCATGGTGGTTATGGCCACAGTACCAACTATGGTCATGGTGTCAACTATGGTTGTGATGGACATAACTGTGGCCATGGAGGATATGACAACTATGGCCACGGTGTCAACTATGGTCACAATAGTCACAACTATGGTCAGGTGGATATGCTAATGCTGGATATGGCTATGGTGCTGGACATGGTAGACATTAGAAATATATAAAGGCAAAGAAAAAAAAAGAAATAAAAAGACTGAAAATCTTAAATCTGGTTGATCAAGATTTGTTTAGTCCATTGCTTTGTAGGATCCACATCACAGGCTTCTGGGCCATAAAACTTCAAAATATTGAATGGGGTTCTGAGTTACAAACATGACTTAACCATTATTTTGATAATCTATAATGACATATATAGCCTTGCAACCCCCCCCCCAACCACATATCTATAACACATCAAAACTCACGTGTAGGCAAGACAGATTGACTTCTAAATGGTCAATATCTAGGTTATTAGATAATCCCAATAATAAAGAGAAAATCATGACTAATCCTAGAACTGGAATATTTCTAGCAGCAACCACATCCATCGTTCCGGAGATAAAATTACTTATATTTCCAACAATAAAAGCACTTATATTGTTCATTTCCAACATATTGTTCATTTTCAACAATAAAAGTACTTATATTGTTCATTTCCAACATATTGTTCATTTCCAACAATAAAAGTACTTATATTGTTCATTTCCAACATATTGTTCATTTCCAACAATAAAAGTACTTATGTATTGTTCATTTCCAACATACTGTTCATTTCCAACAATAAAAGTATAAGTTAATGTGTTGATCCGAAGTACCGGTAACAATAATAACTACATCGTTATATTAATAGACAAGTTATAATAATAAATATGGAATAATAAGGAGACATTGGGTTTGGTGAGAATTGATTTTGTCAATACCAATCCTATACATGCCTTTATTAAAATAGACAATAAATTACAGTATAATAAAATAACATAGCAATATATAGAATAACAATATAATACAATATAATAGTAATATACAGATAATACAATATACAGTAAAGTTTAAAATTTCCAGCACCACCCAGCGTGGTGTGTGCTGTCCGCGTACATGAAGCCAATTGACGGTTAGTTCAACTGCTGGAGCTTATATACTGGAGGAAAATGTTATGCGTGACGTCATAGAAAATCATGCGCACAGACAAGTAGTACCAACGTATCACTCATTAATTATATATATATACCTGGGAGTATATAGTTCCATTTATATGGTTCATTTCCGACAATAAGACACTTCTTTTGGTCATTTCTTATGATAATATCTAACATGTTTTATTTCTATCATCCGAAATGAACAATATATTCTGTTGTTACAAATCATATCACCCCGAGCACACACCACTTTATTTAGCAAAGTGATAACATATGCATTTATATGCGGAAAATGTTGATTGTTGATACCTGGCGCCCACGAACCACTATACCAGAATTTTCCCTCAATGTATGCTCTAATAAACCCGCAAACGGTTGCTGTGCCAATCTGTGCTCTACGATTGGGTACTTTGAATTGTTATCTCAATATCCCAGTGGGCACTCTACATGACTGTTAATACTGAAAAAACTATGATTATGAACTTTGGCTCCAAAACAGCACTATCTAGATTGCAGCAGCCTAAGATGTATATCGGAAATGACCTACTACCTGTAACGCCGCAATATGTTTACTTGGGGGTGGAACTGGATGGCCCTTTGACTGTTCAACCGCACATCACAAAAATATAAAGAAGAGCCTGGGTAATAAGTTATTCAAGCTAGCTAAAATTAGGAAATTTACTGGGAAAAATGACTGTCTCGCCATCTATAAAAGCATGATCTGCCCCACAATAGACTATTGCAGTTTTTACACTGGTGGAGCAAATCAAACGGAATTGGTCAAACTCCAGAGACTACAGAATCAAGCGATAAGAATTTGCTGCAAATTACAAATAAGAGGTAATAGCATAGATGAGCTGCACGAAAGAAAGGGTATTGAAAAACTAGATGTAAGAAGACAGAAGCAATTACTGATAATGATGTGGAAGCGATCGAAAAATGATGAGATGCTGCTAATACGAGATGTTAGGACAAGAGGAGATAGGAAAATAAGATTCCGGATCCGTCGAGCGAGAACAGCCTGTTTCCAGAGGAGCCCCCTCTTTAGTGGGGTTAGAGCCTGGGACTTACTACCTGAAAGGCTCCAAAAATGCAATACAATCTATAGCTTTAAAATGGGTATCAGGAACTTCTTAAAAGAACATTAACACATCTTTTACTAGTTGTTGCTTCTTATTATATTACTAGCTGTTCTGGCCCCCATTATAATAATGAATCCTCCTGCCTGATCACTGAGGCAAGTAAAACCTCTCTTTCAGATGGATGACCAAACTGTATTAATTTACTTGTGAACTCATATTGTAATTTTGCAAACTTTCAAAAAGACTACACTCATACGCCCTGGCAGGCTTTATTTAAACATTATCTTCCGCTTAAATCAGCCACTTGTGCGTGGAGGAACGCCACTTTTAAGGGCGATTTCGTGCAATAAACTTGTCTATCTATCTATCTATCTATCTATCTATCTAACGTTGAGTCAAGTTTGAAATAAAGTTTGCAATGTTTGCACATCAACAGTTGATCAAGGTGTTCAAGAAAGGTTGATCAACACTATGAACACATATCAACGTATCAACGTTGATACAATGTTCTGTGCCCACTGGGATCTATCAGCAGAGAAAGGGAGAGAGCGAGAGAGAGACAGAGAGACAGAGACAGAGACAGACAGACAGACAGACATAGAGTATTTAGGGATGTCATTGATACGCACAATATCGGAGCATCGTCATTATTGAAGTACTGGATATTACCATTATATTGATATATAATAGCTAGGGTCATATACACAAAAAAAAATAATTTAGGGCTGAATCCTCTGCCTTGTTCACACCCGTATAAACATATTTGATATCAGATTGAAGCCTAAATTGTCAGGAATGCAGTGAGATAGGGGATATCTGCATCCTTACCATCTTATTTTTAAAGGGAATAGGCCCAATCCGTTAATCCCATCCTCATGATTTTATATGGTCAGTAAATCCTAGAGCAATATTTTGGAATTTTTCATGGTTGGTTTGTGCCACCAAACCTGTAGGTCCCTATAGCATACATGGGGAAAGAGCTACACATAAACACATATGATCTGTAAGGACGATGAGAGGTGGTGAATTAGTGATAAGAAGATAAGCTGAAAGTAAGGGTAAAAATACATGATTGAACAAATGTACCTCTTGGAAATGTAGGTGGTTATATTAGGATGCAGGTGCATAAATATATACTGTGTGAATTTGGAATTATATGTGCTACAAATCTGCTTATATTTGACTCCCCCTCCCACCACACTTTTCTTTGACCTTTTTTATTCTATTAGTTCATGCGACTCACATTAAAACATGGCTCCACTGCATCATAAAATAGTGGAAAAATACGAATGTCGAGACCAGAAATGGTGATGATCGGAATCGACAAAAGTCGGATATCAATGACACCCCTAGCGGTATTTGTATAAGGCTGTCCGCACAAGCAAATTTTGAAAAATGGCATTGGAGCCCTGAAGTAATTTGGGCTCGGGGCACGTATACTAAATACTAAGCCTTTGTAGCTGAAAGCTAGATGTCAGTATCTCAAATAAGAATGAAACAGATATCTTCAGACTGCTAAATCTCAAGGGTCATTTGGACTGGAGAAAACAACATGAAGCTTGAATGTTTCTTGATATCAATTACCCGCTCCAAGGAGTGTCTTGCTCGTGCTCATGACCCAATATATCTTCTGCCTACTATAGGTTAAGGGGCTATGATACTCACTCCATGCTGACAAATGGACATGCGTTAGTCCTTAAAGACCTTTTGATACTATCTAAAAACCATAATAAGCCCAACATATGGTGTAATGTACCTGATTATCGTTAATGGTTTGTTATATGTAATGAGCAAGGAGGGTATAGATAATTGCCTTGAGTTTATTGCTATAATAAAATTATAATTCTCATAAATGTCATCAGAAACTCTGGTCTGTGCTTCATATACTAGGACAAGAGGGAGATGGTGAGGTGACATTTTGAAAGACAACATTTCATCATTGTATCAAAACTTGACATGTTAATATTAAAATCAAATAAAATGTATCAAAGGTGAACTCACTTGTATTCCTAGTACCATATCCTTTGTCATTCCCATTGGTTGGTTCTATGGGAAAGTGAAGGATATATAAGAGGAGACCTGACTTGGTATTAGTCAGTCTCTGATCTCTCGTCACTGCAGACCTACAACATGATCCGCATTGTCCTTCTTGCTGCTGTGGCCTTCTGCCTGACAGAGGCCTCTGGAGGTGGTTACGGCCATGCTGCTCCTCATAAGTAAGTGCTGGGTTTGTGAACTACAAACTAACATTTGGTTAACCTATAGTAGGCCTACATCATTAAATAGGTTAGAGGGGTATGTGTTCTTTTAATACATGTGATAGGTTTCATATGTATATCTTGCTATCAGGCTATGGTTGTCAGTGGTCTGGGTTTCCATACACCGACAAAAACTAACATAATTATGTAACAGTAGCCACACTGAATATTTACTTTAGCATACATCCCTATGGTATTAGCCCTCAAGGACTCGTTGACCTCATGTCTTGCATCAGAGGAGTTTTACCCACCACATTTGATGTATTTAGCCCCTCCACTATAGTGATTAAGCAACCCCCTCCCCATATTTTCTATTTGGATTCCGTTCAGGTAACCAAAGGAATTATTGTCATATGTTTCACACTAAATTGACACAAAAGTAAGGCATAACGAGGTCTAAGGGCAGTCAGTGAATGTTACACACTTTGCAAAGACCACTATAAGGACCCCCTGCTGCATTATCAATTAAGTTTCTTTTTGGTGACAGGGCCAAGTCCCTAGCTACGATCTTTAGAAATGCAGCACTGCCATATTACTTACCAGGGAAGCATTCATGCATCATGATGAGAAAGGTGATAATGCATTAAAGCACTCATCAGCCTCTAAATGGTCAGTATGAATCATACAGGCTGATCAGATAAGAGAGTTAGATCATATTAGAAGCTTTTGTGTCCAAAGATAGGGGTGGACAATGTGTATCATGATTTCATTAATCTAGATACATGCAATATTAGGTTATGTCACAGAAGGCAAGGTTTAGTATCATATCAACGGATATTGCATCAAACCATTACATGTTAAATGTATCTCTATATTGAAATATATGTATGAAAATTAGGCTGCAAATAGTGATATCACTAGGCAAGCAGATGAGTGTTGTAGTACCGCTATATTTCAATTTCAATCAGTCATGATTTGAGAAAAAGTTGTTTGCAGGTTGACTAATTCTGGGCATGTAAGTTTATTGCACTCATTTAATCACTATGTTTTATTTCACCACTTCAACAGTGGCTATGAGTCAGATGTGAACAAGAACAATGCAGCCCGTCAGCTCCATGTCAACGCAGTGGCCAACCATGTAGGAAGTGGAAGTGGAACTGCCCGCAGGGACGGCGTTGCTGGTACTCCTCTTGGTGTGACTGGCCGTGACAGATACTCCTATGGTCATGGACATGGGTATGGTGGAAATGGTCATGGAAACTATGGACATGCAGGATATGGTCATGTAGGATATGGACATGGTGGATATCGCCATGGCAGATATGGACATGGAGGATATGGTCATGGCAGCTATAGCCATGGTGCCAACTATGGTCATGGTGGTGTCAACTACGGTCGTGATGGTCATAACTATGGCCATGGAGGATATGAAAACTATGGCCATGGTGTCAACTATGGTCGTGATGGCCACAACTATGGTCATGGTGGATATGGTTATGGTGCTGGCCATAGTAGGCATTAGTTAACCAAAATAAAAAGAGAAAAAAAAAATGCAATAAAAGATTAAAAAAAAATATAGTGTTTAAAAGCTGATTTGTTCTATTGGATGATCTTCCATACGCAACTCAGAGACTAGGATTGATGGAAATTTCTCACCTTTTCTATAGCAACCACATCGTTTTCTTGTTTAGGTTCAGGGGAAGAAAGGATATGGAGAAAAGGGCAGAAAAAGAGAGATTTCAACCAAGCCATACCTCGGCCCGACACTTATTCAAAAAGTTGAATAGGTGCCATACATTTTAAGATTTCATTAGCCCTGTACCCCAGCACTTATTTAAGACCCAGCCTTTGTACAGGCCAATGCATAACGGGTGACCACAAATATGGTTAAACTGTGAGGTCAACCTAATCATGCATGCATTTTGACACATATAGATCTATTCCCTCAAAAGAAAGAATTCAATGTTCTACCAAGTCCAAGTTACTGCACAAAATAGCTGTATTAAACTTGCCATATTTGTGAGGTTCTAACTTATTATTGATGCAAAAGACTACACCATTCGGGCCTAAGTAGGTGGCACAGAATACATCAAATTTCAGAACTTCAGTGGAAGAAGCAGAAAATGAATGTCTTTTGAGAACATTTTATTAAAATAAATGTATAAAATCACAGATACAAGTCTTCAATGTTATCTATTAGCGCTCATTCATTCATGAAATGTGCTAGTTCGAAAACTTATTATTTCAGGGGAATTTTTATTTCCAATTGATGCTAATGGTTTCATGGAAAACGACTTTTCGTCAATGGAGATAATTTAGATGCACTCTTATGCTAATCTGGTGGCCACTTGATATCAGGTGTGACAATAACATGAAAGTCACTCATAAATGGACTAGATTGAATTAGGTATATCAGGTGCATCAGAACTATCGACTCTCTAGGCTTCATGCCCTCAAACCAGTTTATATGTTTACTAAATGATGAATGTCAGTCCATGTATGGGGCAAAGGATGAGCTAGACTGCTGATGGAATGGTAATTGTATGTAAGATGTGTATAATCATTCCAGTTTTATAATGCATGAAAACAGCATTAACAAATTACTTATTGCATTCATCCATGATCCTCACAATGCGGGATCTATACTCTTTTAGTATGACGCATCAATGCATGGTGCACAGGGGTAGACACAGTAATATTGGCCCGATGACCAGTAGTTTTAGGCTGCAGGCTGGTGATTTGTTTTCTTTTGGATTTCTTTGAAATTGTTCATAGAAAAAATGTCTCGCATTGCATATCTATACTAGACTGCTGGCCCACCTGGCCTGAGGCCCAAGATGTTAGTGTCTACACCTTCTGTGTCAGTGCATTGTTAGTGAGTTTGGTGTGTGTATAGACAGAGTTGCACGGTAAAGTGTCGAGACGACCATTTTCTGCATGCATGATGTTGTTGTTCCAAACGAGCAGGGAGGCTCACAAGTGCAGAAAATGGTTGTCGCAACACTTTACAGTGGAACTCTGTATTTATTTCATGGTTTTACAGTAGTATTTACAGAAAAACTTACATTTTATTCACCATCTTCCCAGATCAGCAATGTTATTGTCGCCATTTTGGATTTGAAAGGTAGCGAGCCGTGCATGCGCGAACCCCGGAGCGGACGGAAAAGACGGACCGTGAAGAATGAGAAACAATTTCCACCCGCCTTCACCCGGAATGGGATTCCTATACATTTCTATAGAAAAGACTACGTTCTTACCATGGCATAAACTGTATTGGTGCATCATGACAATAAATTTTATTAAGTGCTGAATCATATGGACATCCTCCAAGGGTTCAACACATGGTCATACAGGCCAGTCTGATATGGGTCCGAAAATATAGAATCACAAAATTTGGGTCACAAAATATTTTATCACATACAGCTACTCAATAACAAAGGCTATATACCGTATATTTATAAATACAACAAAAACAAAGTAATGCAAAAGACAGTTAAAAAGACTCCAATACAAGTGCCAATGCCCCTTACCTCTAGCTTTAGGCCAGGTCTTCTATAGAATTACCTTCCACCAGACATGTGTGGCCTACAAGTTACCTTTTTGTATTTTGGGAAATTCTACAATATACCTATAATGATTTCTAGAAGAATATAACTTATATCACTATATAATTAATAAACAAGTTATTAACAAATGATTAATGGAAAGCTGGGCATTCTAATTTATAAATATAATTTAACAATGTGTACCCTCTACAAATGTTTTCTTTTTTTTAAATATTGGTATGTAGAATGATTTTCTTGACCCAGAGATTTTTGTGTTGGCCCATATAGATAGCTAAAGCTGTGGGCCCAGATGGACAATAGCTGAGTTAGTGTCTACTCCTTCTAGGATCACCAAACATTCTCTCAATAAGAATATAGGGAAAGTCAAACAATCTATTCCAAAATAATATGGAAAAATGTTGAATAACTCATTCAATACCTTTAAAGCTCCAATCATATACATGTTGCAGCTATCAATTAACACATTTTTCAATAACATTCATAAGCACATAATTTGCAAGATGTTTCTTGGGATGTAAATCATGACAATATTATCTGCTTCAAAGGGAGATGAGCCTGTACCTTTACAAGTGCTTCATTCACATATCAATGTGTTAATGTACTTTCACACCACATATCCCCGGTTCCTAAAGTACAGACACTGCTCTATTATAACAAACAATGTTGTTATTATGTTTACTCAACAAATTCAATAGTACATAACAAGATTGAGCGCATTATTGGATGACAGAAGTAGTCCATAGCTCCTTATATTTCTTGGCACAGAAAAAATGGTCTTACCAGCATTCACTCTCATACAGTATAATAATGTAGCAGTGACTGGTCATCAACATGGAAGGCATAAATTTATGTTTTGGACTAGCAGCTTTAGGCATTATCTGACCAAACTTATCGTTACCATCAACTGAGTGATGACAGACGAAAGGTATCTAGTTTGGCATTGTACCCTAAACATTTCCCATCCCCTTCGGAGCTATAACCTTCTCTCTTTCTATATAACAGTTCATGGACGGAGTTTTGAGGGGCACAACATCTGGCAGGGACACTATGATGAAACTTAATTAAGACTTTTCTTTATGCAAAGTCAAGGTGTTGTTTGCTGGAGCGTGGACTGTTGCGTATCGCCATGGACTGTGAAAGGCTCTTCATACTTTCTGCGAGTCTCGAGAACTCATCCCATTTCTGGCTCTGAAGTGTCATTTCTATATCTTTGTAGCGGTCCAATTCTTTTAGTTCTACTTCATCTCGCTGCACATGATTACGTAGAGTGCCGATCTCTTTCTCCTTCTCCGCAATCTTCAAACAATCAGAAAAGAATGATGAGCCTACATTCATCATACTTATACATGTTGAAGAAATAGCTCATTATCCTGACATGGGTATCGCTCTCAAGGTAATATTCTTTAGACAGGATATGCACAAAGTTATATCCACGATACAAATTGCACAGCTGGGAGTAGAGACTTTCTTCAATCACATGTTTAGTGATGGCAAAAGAGAATCAGAGATATGACTAAAAATGTAAGAAACCAATACAACTATTGAAGAAAGTGACTAAGCACAAAAATCCCTCAAAAGCTCTATCATCCCCTAAAATTTGGCCTTAAATACAGTTCTGTAAGGGAATGTATAAGTTACTGGTGCAGTGCTTTCCCTGAAATCAGGGAAAGCACTGAAGTCTTCTATCACTGTTAACACCCATACAGCTGCACCACATTCAATCTACATACCTGTCGCTGTAGGTTAGCTACATGGTCAACCAGCAGCATTTTATCGCGGCGTAGCTGGGTGTTCTCTGCGTCTGACTGGCTGTGTAGTGCCTCCAGCTCTGCCAGGCGGCTACGAATTGTTGTGGCATTTAACTCGTTAGCTGTAGTTACTTGACCCTGCTGGGAGAGCTGTAAATACAAAAAGAATTTTAACACCACAAAATTTGGAAGTTCTATGGGTTAAGCATTGCATGTTTCTGCATCATGTCACTCTTGCTTTTGGCATAATGACATTTGAAGATTAAAAAACCGTTTGATGACAAGGATCTCCACAAAATAGATACCTAAGCTTATACATAGATCATATACATAGAGTCTGCCAAATTACATGTCACTTGCTATTTGTTTAAGTCCATTTCTTGTGGAATCATATACATATATAATCCCAAAGTTCTGTCCTTTTGGGTCTTGAGAACCGGTAGGCCTAAAATAATCAAAATCTGACTTAAGGTATGCCGTACAGGATATATCACATGTTCAAATTGTTCAAATACCAGCCTCATGTGTGCCTTATAGGGTGTTTTCAATCAGGTTGCACCTTATATTATGCAAGGTCGACTTATATGTGGGTTACAGCAGTAAGTGAAATATTTTATTCATACAAACAGATTGTCCTTACCTGGTCTACCAGATCCTGACAGCGCCTCTGCTCATGTTTGAGCAGCTCGCGGGACTGCGCTAACTCAAGTTGGAGTTGTTTTTCACGCTCCTTCAGCACCACCATCTCAGATATACTGTGTGCACGCCGACTGTCCTGGTTCTCTCTCAAACCTCGCTCCTGTAAGGACAAAGGTTGTAGAAAATCCTGCTTGATCTTTGTATGCATTCATGATAAAATGATAAGACACATGATAAGGGAGTCATCATTTTTTAACAACAGGGGGGGGCTGGTGGGTTTGAGGGGGGGTCAGAATTTTGTCAACCCCTTGACTGGGGGGGGGGGGTCAGAATTTTTTCAACACCTCTGATAGGGGGGGTCAAAATAATTTCACCTGTTTTCAGTGGAAAACCCTGTGCGTTACTATAGGCTAAAAGGGGACGTTCCGCACGATTTTTGTCACTTATGGGGGGGGGTTGAAAAAATTTTACCCCCTTGAGAGGGGGGGGGTCGAAATTTTTTTCGCGCCTCCACGCGCAAACCCACCAGCCCCCCCCCCCCCCCGTTGTTAAAAAATGATCACTCCCTAAATACATATGCTGCTTTACTCAATCTGAAAATCCTGTAAACTAATATCTGATGAGATAACATTATATGGGAGACGTAGTGGTTAAATATTAGATACTTTCAGCATTGTCAATTAGAATTTAGCCAAGGGATGTGGCCATTACAACATGAGGTCGTCAATATTATGTGTCTGTTTGTGAAACACTATACTGATATGCCAATTATACAGAAGTGCACTCGGCTAACTTCATCATATGTGAAGCAGCATTGGTGAGATAGGGGTGTGCTTACTTCATGTGAGCATTGTCAAAGCTCACTATAAAACCAACTTACCCTATCTGACTGCTTTGTGAGTTCAACGACTTGTTGGTTCAAGAGAGCATTTTCTTTGACTAGGTGGGATGAGTCTTCAGACAGTTTGTTCCGCAGGAATCGGTCCTGTTCAGCTGCCATCTCCGCCTCCTTGACCTTCTGTCTAAGAGTGCGAATCTCATCCTGATCACAAAAAGCAATAACAATCACAATGATAATGAAATGTATAATAAGCATCCCTAAACCTGATTCATACACATTAAGATGATATTGGGCTATTACAATATCTGGCAATATTGTTTTCATTCATTCACTTTTCACCTTTTGATAAATTTCTCACGTCAATACAAATTATCCAGTCTACTATGAACGAGAGTCTTACTAATATACCATCTTCTAACCGATTATGAGGTGTACAGTACATGTAGTTGTTATAAATGTGCTGAACCTAAAGCTCAAACTATATAATTTGAGAACTTGTGTATTAGTTGGTGACATACTTGCATTTCCTGAGCGCAGTAATAAAAATAAGATCAAATGGGTTTATGAGCCATTAAGACTCTGTCATAATATTATATGACATCGAAGTTCACAATGTATTGGGTCTACCGGTAGTAGTCCTTTTTCGTAAATAAGATCATGGAGAAACTACAATACACAGGGATGGAAGTCACTAAGCACCAAAATCCCTGAAATGCTCGAAAAGAACCCCTTAAATATAGGTTTTGTATAGGAATGTATAGGTTTTTGGAACATGAAAATCCCTGAAATCAGGGAAATCCCCGAAGACTTACATCCCTGAATACAATCAGAATATCATTGTGTGATTTTGATTGTAGGATGTGAGCTTTTTTTGTTTAGTTTTTTTTTCTTTGTGGATCAGCATAGTGTATGGCACTATGTAATCATGTATATAATTACCCTCCCTCACTTTTTTTAGCGCCTCCCACGCCGCGTAGCGGCGGTACCGCGAAGCGGTACGGGAGTGCGCTATGATTGCATTTGCCCCATGTGATGAGGTCTCACAATACAAAATAACAGCGGGAGGCGTTTTTTTACGCGGTCACAACGGCATTTCTTGTTAATGGATTTCTTAACCAGGAGCAACCATTCTTATGACGCACCCTTGCATTTACTAGAGGTATCCAAAAAACAACTGATAGGCAACAAAGTATTTTGAGAGAACAGTTAAGTCTTTATCAGAAGAAGGGGAAATATAATGCAATTAAAACTTCTAAAGAAGCCAAGAAGCCAACTCTTTATTTTATGGACAGATTTTCAGCAATGTTAGGGGGTATAAGGACTTCAGGCTTGCCGGTTATGTCATGTTTTAATAGTAGAGGAGGCATAGCTTACCCTGAGGTCATCAGAGACCTTATCCTGGATGCTGCTGGCACTACAGAAGTACTTCTCCTCCATCTCCCTCAGCCTCGTCTCTGTCTGTAACAGCTCCGCACGCTTCTCCTCCAGCGCCTGCTGGGTAAGACGCTGCTCGTCTGACTTCAGGTCCAACTGATGCCCATATGAAATAAGAGAATTTCTATTATCGTGTGCAATGACATGCTATACATCTGGAGTACTTTATTTGAGAAGGGGACTTAGGCATTTTCTTAAAATGAATATGGACCCAAACCTGAATGAAATGGGTATTTTTTTTTAAATCAACAAGGGAAATTGTGATGATTGAGCTATATTCATTTCTATCTTTGAGGGATCTTGATGGGGACCTCCCTCCCAATACAAAGACCCCATATTTGTTGATTATCTACAAATACCGGTAGTTTAATATTGCACCAAGGTTTTTTTTATATCATTTTACTATTTTCAGAACAAAGGCACCAGCACGAATGCTGCTCTACGTTTTGTCATTTGTGTCTTATAAACTTTCGTACACCATGGTATACTTTTCCTCTATCCATTTGACAAAGGCCTGTGCTTACCTGGTTACGAATAACCTGGAAGCGTGTTTCAACATCGCGGGTAGCCTGGTGAGCCTTGGTGATCTCGTCCTGACCTTGGCGTATAAGGTGCTCCTTACGCTTATTGTCCCGATCTAGGAGGTCCTTCTCCTTCTTCACTTGAACAACCTCATCCAGCAAAAGCCGCTTCTCCCTCTGGAAGTTTTCTGCAAATAGAAAAATTAAGACCATAGTGATAATTTAAACATGACTTTTTCTGAACAAAATCTACATATTCTTAGAAAACATTTCGAGTAAATGAGCCATCTCCATCTGACATTTTTCTACACATACATAATACTGAATTATAGCCCATCATTTTCATACTTTACACATTTACTCACACATGATGTGCTACTGTATTTAACTGACGAGGATAGCTTCACAACAAAAAGGATTATCTCTTTTGATGCTAAGTAAGAAATATGTAGTCTCTGTGGACACTTAGACTAGATCAGACAAGGAAGAAAATACCATTCTAACAGTTATGAATATTGTTGCCAAACCTTCTTCTGTTTTCATCTTTGCGACAATTCGTTCTTTGTCTTGATTTAACAATTCCACAGTTCCATCTTTCCGTCGCATTTCCAGTTGCAAATTATCATTTTCTGACTGCATCATCTGAGAAAATGGAAATTAAAATTGGATTATTATCAGTGATTCATGTCCTATTGCTGAGACAATAAGAATTGATGACAAGTCTCATGGCATGGCCTTTTCTATTCTAGATTAAGAGCAGGAAGACTTGTGATCTTTTTTTGAATTGATTTCCAGTGTTTGTTGATCGTTATTAAGATAAAGGATAACTGTAAATTAGCTGATAACATAACAATGGTTACATAAGTATTACAGGTAAGTGTATACCTGTTACACAAACTTCAGGGCACATAGGCAAACGCAGAACAGTGTGGATATTAGAGAGGTCAAATACCTAATTGATAGGTACTCATAGAAACCTGGTTAGATACTTTTAAAAATTTCAAAGCATAGATAGCTTTCTATACAATGCTGACATATGGCTAAAATTCACCGAGAGTTAGATTTAGCAGTAACATATTCTTTTTTTTTCTACCTGTCATGAAAGAGCTATTGCAATTCACGGTTTTTACCACCACCTTTGTGGCTGTCATGAACATGCCAAAGGACATTACATTTGACATAATCGGTGTTCAATGATAGAAACTGCATTGAAGTGATCATTTCGTTATGCTTGATAGAGTGGACGCTGAAAACACACAGTGATGGGTAATTACAGTGTTGCTGATATTACATGTAGAGGCGAAACATAGATTGAAAGGCGTGACACTTATACAACAAAGCTTTTTTCTTTTGTATTTTTTTTTTATATATATATAAAACGGCAATATCTCATTGGTGTTAGATAAATAAAAAATGTCCATATAATGGCTTCGTGGGATACACCAGTCCCACCTCGGGGAATACGATGTAAAAAATCCCATGAAAGTGGACATTTGCATTTATGTCATGGCCTAGGTGGTTATTTTGCTTTTTAATAAAGAAAAACTGCTCAGAACTGTTCAAAATCCAAGATGGCGGACACCTATTGAATACGGCCACATTGTATTCCATCCCCCCATTGAATATGGTGTGAGTGAGTGAGTAATAGATGTTTAACGCCATTTCGACAGCTGAGGTCATATTCATGGCAAGAACTACATTACACAATTTCACAGAGGAATGTGTCAGTGCCCGCGCATATGTGCACCACACACATCCTGAGGGGATAGGAAAGAGGAGATATAGACCCGTTTAAGTGGGCTAGGGAAGCCCGTGAATATGGTGTGTCCAGTACTGTTCTATAGTACTGTTTGTATCAGCCATGACATAAGCGTTCATCTTATATCAATTTTAAGTGAATCTGTTCCCTAAATATATGTATCTAGCAGTTTACTGGTGGGAGGGAAACATTGAATATTCATTCAAGCAGAAATGTGACTCTTAATATGTGTTTTTTTGTGTGTGTGTTTTTCAAATCAAATCAAAACAAGACAACACACATGAACAGGTGACTAACAACATGTTATTTGTATATACTTACTGGTAGAAAAATTGATAAAGATATTCCAGGTATCGTGCAGCATTTACAAAGAGGTATTATAAAAAGTGAAAGCTGGTTTGAAAATAGAGCAATATATTAATGTAGATGTAAACGTGACCTCTTAAGATTTAATGTATTCACGGAGTGCATTCATTGTCTGTCAGTTAACTGCATTCGTCATCTAGTTGTAAATGTTTAAAGGTGAACTAGAAATGGTTGGGACATTTCACTTCTAATGAAGCAAAGACAAAGGAAAAGTCAAAGAAAAAAATGTACGCTAGCCACTTAGCAAAAAACATTTTCAATGTTTGCAAACTTTTTTTTCAGGTTTGGGTTTTTTCTTTTGTGGAAAAACGTTTTTAAATATCTTTCAATCAGATTTTAACGTTCAATTTCTAACGTTTTTCAAACAAATAAAAACGTTTGTTATTTATGTTTCTTTTACGTTAAAATCTTTTTTGACCTATGAATAAAAACGCTTTATGTGCACAATATTTCCCCCGAAATATTGTCATATATTTACGAGTACCAACTCAGCCTCAAGGCTTTTGGTTCCAGGTCCACTCACCAGGTGGTCGGTATATAACCGTTGTCTGTTCCACATTCCCGCCATATTGATTTACGTTATTTTGGGTACATATTTTGACTTTTACTTTCAATGTGTAGAATATGTTTGGCGAACTTAGGAACCTAATAAAAACCGTTTCTTGACGTTAAAAAAACTACGTTTTTGTGCCAAGTGGGTAGGGACTGTTATGGAATTTAAATAACTTTTTTCTTCTGCGATGGGAATACAGGTGGTTGGTAAACTTTTTTCCAGGTGCCCTTGGATATACATGTAACAGATCAATATGGTCATGACATACTCATATCTTAGTTATAGATTCCCTCTTAAAAAATGTATAAGGTGTCCAGACTGTAACAGCTAATGGAATATATTGATTTTATAAATAGTCCCCCTGTCCATAGCTACTACCTAACAGTTACCTAATGCACATACTTTACTGTAGGGTGAGTTTCTATATAAGATAGTATATAAGTTCCATCTACCATAATCCCAAGTGTGCCAAACTTCAAACCACTCCAAACACCCAACATTGTGAGCTCAGTGATTTAACTTTTACTCATGCAGGATATATCTATTACTGGTACATCTTGATTCTTGTGTGCTGATCAATTGTATAGGGGTATAGAGAAAAGTAGCTTTTGTAGCCTGCATAAGTCTACATATATAAATAATATAGTGTAGGGGCCGGTATCGTCGTATATATATTAGTGCCGTTCATCCGAGAGACGTGTTCGTGTGGTGCCTGTTCCTTCTATGCCAGCTAGGTGTCGCTTTGTGATACCCCGTTGGTACAAGAGGGGGCGGCACCATGCCTCGCGTCCAGCTCCTACTAAGGAGCCGGACGAGCGGCAGAAGGTGACTGGATCTAGTATAGTCCAGACGCGCAGCCTAACCTGTAGACTAGAGTGGAATAAAGTCCTACCCGAGAGGTAGGGGTTTCTGGGGCTTTGCCCAACCCGAACTACTCGTGTTGTGTTGGTATTTCTAGTGGTAAGCGAGCCAAAGAGCCACCCAACATACAAGTCAATACGAACCATTACACTGGTGCCGTGACCAGTTGGTTCGGGGGGTGGTGCGCGGCCACATTGGCCGAAAGCCTCGGGAAACCCGAAGCGGATCCCCCCAGCCCTGGGCTAGAGGGATTCGAAGAGGATGATTTTACATCCCAGCATCTGTTGTTAGACTGGAAACCCAGTCAACAACAAATGTATAATCCGGCCGGTGTTCGAACTGTTTTCTCGACACCTGGTCTGATGGACGGTGCCACAGGTGAGGGTATCGTAAACTTGTATCCGGGTACACCCCGAATGGGAGTACCGGATACGGGATTGTTCAAGGGAATAGTAAAACCCCCAACTTTAGACCTGAGTGATTGGTCCCAAGCTATAACTAGTAGACGCCAGCTGTGTCCTATTGTACCAGCAGGCTCAGCTAGCAACTTGGGTACGCCAGTGGCACAAAGCCCTGGAAAACGTACTGCGACCCTCCCAATAGCAGTACCGGATGGTGCAAACGAAGTACCCCCATTAATGACATCGTCGGACCATGAGAGCGATGATGTCAAAGCCATAAGGGACGCAATAGTCCCAAGCATAAATGCGAAGAATAAGCCTAGGGGTGCCGAACCGAAAAGCTCGGAAAGGCATCACTTAGGCCGATCGCTAGATGAAGGCTTGTCTGACTCCATGTTTAATCCTGGAGGCAGTCGCAGGTCTATATACGGACGTCGGATGGGCCCTGGGTATAAAAATACCCCGGCCTATTTGAAAGCCAAAGAACAGGTAGAGTTACAAGCTAAGCGGCAACATGAACAATTCATGGCAGCCCAATTAAAAATAGAAGAGGAAACTAAGTCTCGGATCGGAAAATTACGTTCCGATGAGCAGGAGGCGATTCGAAAAGAATCTGACCTAAAGTATCGTCTAACTTCGGCAACCCATCGGTTGGAAAGGAAGGAGAGAGACGAACTCGAGAAAGAGAAAAGATTGGCTGAGTTGGAACTCGAAGAAGCCAATAGACTTAGAGCAATCGAAAAGGCTAGAGCCGAAGAAGTTGCTAAGGCCCGGGATGTAAACAAATTACAATCCGAGTTGCATGCTATGGAGGAGAAGCTGAAGAAACTTCAACTCCGAAAGGCGGAGACCGAGGCCAAACTGGTCTTGGAACAAGCCGAAATAAGGAAGGAGACCAACGAGTATCAAAGGTCTCAGAAAGAAAAATGTGAAAAGTACCGCTTACTAAAGGATACTTTTAAGCGGGAGGCTTTAGCCGCTCAGGAAGAACGAAACCGAGCTGTGGCGGAAAATGAAAAGATTCGATCCGAAATCTTAGCAGAAAACGCACAGCTGAGGGAGGAACAGCGAAACCTGACCACAGATCTAGCTACCCTCACAATAAATAAGTCTGCCATGGAGAGTTATTTACAAGAGCAGGAGCAAGCGAATGCCCCTCCGGCGAGTAAGGACACAAACCCGAACTCGACTTTCGTTAAACAGGGCGACCCTGTCTCCTGTTCTACGCCGAAGCATCCGCCGTATAATCCATTTATCAATGATAATGCGACGCGGAATGTAGATCAAGGGGGAGTTTATATTAGAACCCAAGATAAACATGGCCAAACTAGTAGAGTCCGGATAAGTGAAGTGCCCATAGTCCACAATTTGGACCCGGACTATGTACCACGGGAAGCCTCTGACAGCAGTGCAGAGACTAACGGATTCCACATACATGTGGATCCGAGTGACAATGTGGGGTTGGGAGCTGGTAATGACAGCAACCAACCCAATCCATCGAACGATGGCAGTCATCCGACCGGTAACCAGCCTTTTGGCGGCGGTTATCAAAGCACACAAGGAGGGGGCAGTACCCCGGGTCCCACAGGCTACAGTGGTACCTCGGGTCCTGGCCCTAACCAGGGTGGCGCGGGTTATACGAACCACAGTGTCCCACAGTGGACGTATACTCAGCCACCACCACCACCTCCACCGGGCAATACGAGCTTCGGTGGTATAGGGAGCAACCGAACCTTGAATGAAACAAAGACGGTTGAATGGAGCAAACAGCAATGCACTAGATTGATGTATGCTCATAATTCTGCCCGAAGGGTAGCCGTTATTCCAAAAGAATATGACGGTACTCGACCATGGAAAGAGTGGTTTGAAGACTTCATCGACGTGATGAATTGTAATGGGTGGACCCCATACGAGGCCAAGCCACATCTGGTAAGATGTCTGAAGGGCGGCCCCGGTCGCATGGCTGTAGAGCAATGGCGAACCTGGTACGGTCTCGTTGGAAGTTTTGAGCAGTTGGTAGAATCTGCTAGTGGACTGTTATGCAACATGGTCAAGGAGGACCCGATGGTCCGTTTCAAGAAGCGAACACAGAAGCCCAACGAAGCTTTTCGAGCATACGGTATGGAGCTCCATGCCCTGCTAAGCAAAGCCAGACCCGGTACTGAAAACCAGGACTGGTATATGGACGATCTGATTACCCAATTCGTCAAGGGTCTGAGAGACCAAGATGAGCAGGTTGCTGCCAGGGATGCCTGGAAAGAAGGCGTAACACTTCACGACATATTTAATGGTATAGATATGGCCGTGAAGAAGCGAACAATGTTAGCTGGTGACATACCGAATGCCAGCCGCTCGGCTCCCCTGGTATCGGTAGTCCAGCAGTCTGAGGTGCAAGTCCCCTCAGATGATTTTGAATTGATTGAAATCGAACAGGAGGACGGAACCTTCTGTTCGGTCCAATTAAGGAAGAATACTTCGGGCAGGAAGTATATTCCTAGGAAATCTTTTAATAAGCCAAGGGACTCAAGACCACCACCCGAGGTCAAGAGTGACCAGAAGGCTAGTGAGAAGGCATCCAAACCTTTAGCAAGCGCCGATAAATCGAAGGGTCAGTCCCCGGACATGACCAAACTTATGGAGGACATGTGTAAGAAAATTACAGATGCCATCCAAGCCAGTCGGCAGAGACCCCGAGTGGATCGCCGAACTGTAAAGTGTTTTAGATGCCAACGCATGGGACACTATTCTTCTGAATGTACCGCTGCTAAACCGGTAATGGCTGCCTTCTATGAACCCGAAGACAACGGCGAAGGAAGGGAGAACACTACGGATTCCACTGATGTGGAAAACTAGTGGGGGTTGTATCAACGGCATCTGATACGACCCCATGGAAGAACGAATGCCAAAATGCTACCGGGGGTGACCCGGTGGAAGATTTCGAATCAATTACACCTGGAGGCCGGGTGGCCGGGGGTGCGCACCCCTGCACCCTGGCCGGGGCCGGGGACCCTAGTGTTTATGTGTATGAGGGTGAGCGTATGGAGGCGAGTGGCCACACTAGGGGAGAGGAAGGATGGATCAAAGAGTTGATCCGAGTGTGTGGGACACGCCTTCCCCCAAGTCATCCGTGTCTGGAATTCTTGAGAGGACTCGGATTGAATCTTGGTGATTCGGGAGACTTTCACCAGTTTACCAGTAACCCCTCACCCTTAGGGGGGAGACGGTGGTATGTACCCATATCTGTGGAAGGCCGGGTAGGAGAATTCTTGGTGGATACTGGAGCTAGCCATTCCTGTGTGTCCAAAAGGTTTTTCGACTCGGTGGCCAGCAGCCATGAGAACCTCAAAACGGGGGTAAATGCTTGCACGGCCGACGGAAGCAGTATGCGTACATTTGGTAGGACGTTTATGCCTATCCGTATAGGAGGCAAAGAATTCGTTCTTTCGCCAACTATAGCAGAGGTTAGTGATGACGGAATCCTCGGACTGGATTTTGCAAGTTTATACGGGGCCGTCTTGGACCCGAGGAACGGTATGATGAGTATACGGAACCCATATGACTTGCATGTCCAATGCGTATTGAGACAGGTGTCTTCGGTCGCATCAGTGATACATACGGTGAAGATCCCACCGGGTACCACTTGCGATGTCCTTTGTGGCGGGTCCATGGCTCAAAGGAATGAAACTGGAGTCTATGAACCCGATACGGTGTACTTGTCGAGCGTCGGGTTGGACTCAGTGGATACGTTAGTGGCTAATGCAGCTTGGACTGTATTACCCATGACTAACCGAAGTGGTTCAGTAGTCTATCTGAAGCGAGGCGACTGTATTGGGAGGATGAGCTCGGTAGAACATGTCGCCGAAGCAAAATTCAATAAACCACTGAACCCTGTTAGTAAGCATCCTTTGGATGAAGAATTCCAAAAGCTGATTGATCAGTCCGATTTAGAAAATACGGAAGATAAGGATTGCCTGTCGAAACTCCTACAGAAGTACGAGAGTGCTTTTGGTAGGGAGGGAGGACCGGTGGGTAGATCCGATAAGGTGTTGCACACCATAGATGTGGGCAACGAGAAACCTTTTAAAATTCCGTATCGTAGACTTCCTCTAAAGAAGAAGTTAATTTGTGAAGAGGAAATACAAAAACAGCTAGACCTAGGGGTAATCGTGCCCAGCTCGAGTCCCTGGTCTAGCCCTGTTTGTATGACCACTAAGAAAGACGGTACAATCCGCTTCTGTGTCGATTTTCGGAAATTGAACGGTATGACAAAGAAAAACTCGTATCCTTTACCAAGGATAGACGAGACTTTAGATAGCTTGGGCGGGAACCAATGGTTCTGTACCTTGGATCTACAGTCCGGGTATTGGCAAATACCGATGCACCCCGATGACAAGGAGAAGACAGCATTCTCCAGTCATATGGGGCTATTCGAGTATAATGTCTTACCCTTCGGATTGTGTAACGCCCCCGCTACATTCGAGGCTATGATGGAATCCTTACTGAGTGATCTTTTGTGGAAGAAATGCCTGGTTTACTTGGATGATGTGGTCGTGTTCGGCAAGTCATTCAAGCAATGCCTGGCGAATCTGCAATTGGTCCTCGACCGGATACTATCAAACGGTCTTAAACTTAAACCCAAGAAGTGTAATTTGTTTAAAAAAACCATTACATACTTGGGAAGGATCATTACTCCTAACGGAGTGAGTGCGGATCCGGAAAAATTGGAAGCCGTGGAGAATTGGGAAAGACCCACGAGTGCTAAGGAGGTGAGATCATTTTTAGGATTTTGTTCCTATTATCGTGATTTCATACCAAATTACTCTCGTGTGAGCTTCCCCATACAGTGTCTAGCTCACTGGACTCCGGGTAGGGCACGGGACCCCTTCCCATGGACCAGCGAGCAAGAAGAATCTTTTAATAAAATAAAAGATTTGTTTAGGAATACACCAGTGTTGAAATATCCCACTCCCGAGGGACATTTCATCTTAGACACCGATGCGAGCAATGATGCAATTGGGGCAGCTCTCTCTCAGGTCCAAGAGGGAGTCGAAGTGCCGATAGCATTTGCTAGCAACACGTTAAGCAAGACACAGCGAAATTATTGTACCACCAAACGAGAACTCCTCGCTGTGGTGGTGTATACGAAGAAGTTTAAGCATTTCCTCTGGGGAAGTGACTTTACCTTAAGAACCGACCATTCGTCCCTTAGGTGGCTCCTTAATTTTAAGGACGCCGAGGGGATGATAGGACGATGGTTAGCTCATCTATCCGAATTCGGATTAGAGCATAAACAGATAGAGCACCGACCCGGTACTAAACATATCAATGCGGATGCCTTGTCGAGACGACCCATCCGAAGGTGCCAGAATGCCACTTGTGATGACTGCGGGGCCCACAATGCTGTGGTAGCCGGGTTGGTATTTAATCATACCACCCCCCGTATCCCCTGGGAGGAGGCTGTGTGCAGCTATCTTGATTGGTCCCCGGAAACGATCAAGAAGTTCCAACAGTCGGATCCCACCACAACTCGCATAATGGAATACCTACGGTCAGGTATTAAACCGGCAAGGCCGCTAGTATCCCTAGAGGATAGAGAGGCGAGGCGATTGCTAGCCCAATGGACCGAGCTAGAGATCCGAGACGGCATACTGTGCAGGTGGAAGACAACTCCCACCAATGGTAGGCTGTTGCAAATAGTGATACCCACCCCGATGAGGAGGGATATCATGTATTATTGCCATGGCCATCAAACAAGTGGCCATTTCGGTAAGAAAAGGTCAATAGAGCGCCTACAAAGGCGTTACTACTGGCCCGGTATGAGAGGCGACCTGCTTCGGTGGATCGCCACTTGCCCGGATTGCTGTAAAAACAAGCCGGGACCCGGCCTGGGTAAGCAACCCCTATCCCAGGAATTGTTTGGTGTCAGATTCGCTCGAGTGGCGATAGATATCATCAGTGGAATTAAAACGACGCCCCGAGATAATACTTGTATGATGGTAGTGACCGACTATTATACCAAGTACACTCGGGTGTTCCCCCTTCCTAACCACAAAGCCGCCACGTGTGCGGAGGCATTTGTGAAAGGCTGGGTATTACATTTGGGTGTTCCTCTTATGATGCACAGCGACCAAGGAAGGGAGTTCGAGTCGGAGCTATGGCAGGAAATGTGCCATTACCTAGCCATTTGCAAGACCCGAACAAACCCATACCGACCACAGTCGGATGGGCAGGTAGAGCGTTTCAACAGAACCCTCATACAAGTGCTAAAGCCCCTGGTCAATACCCACCAGGACGACTGGGATGAACAGTGTGAGTTTGTAGTACATGCCTACAACAACACTGTCCATTCATCCACTAATTGCACTCCCAACCTGCTAGTGTTCGGCGAGGACATCATAATGCCCGCCGACTTAGTGTATGGAGTGGTTGGTATAGACCCGGAGGCGCCCTGCACTGTGTTGTTTGTGGAGTCATTAAGGGACAGGTTCAAACAGGCATACGAGGCCGTTCGTAAAGAACTGCTGAGGAGTGCGAAGTGGCAGAAGGTGGGTTATGACACCAATGCTAAACGAATTCGTTTTAATGTAGGGGACAAAGTCCTAAGGTATTATGAGCCGCTGGAGAAGCTGAAGCTCGTAACGCCTTGGGAAGGTCCGTTTAAAATAATTCGTGTCATCTCCGAATCTACGGTGATGATGGAGGACTGCCTAACTGGTAGGAAATGGAAGACAAATGTCGGAAAACTTCGGCCCTGGAAGGGACGCGAAGAGGCGGAGAGGGAGTTCGGCTACAAGCCACCTGTATCTGTCCCTAGTGGACCGAGCGTGGTAGTACCAACAAAACGCCCTAGAGGCCGGCCGAGAAAGACGCCGGGAGACGAGGGTATGGTGAAAAAGAAGACGAAGGCCAGGAAACGACCTAATCGTAAGAAAAGGAAAAATGTCTCGCTGAGTGAAGGCATTACGTATGGGAAGGTGCCCGCTGTGGCCAGGCGGAATCCAGAGAGGGCCGTACGTAAAGCCGGGAAAAATAAGAGGCTAACCGAAGGCGTTAGACGCAGTCCCCGGTTGAGGTCTGCCGTAACCTAACTCAGTACACAACGAGCTGCTGCGTGTTGTCCGCCATAGTCGGGTAACATATGTCCACGGCTGGAGATGCCGAACGTGCCCTCCCCGGGGAGCTGTATCCCGTGAGCGGCGGTCGGATTAACCGGTACATTCGCTTTGAAGCGTTGTATACACCGCCAAACTCCAGCAGATAGCACTCGGGTGGTAGGCCGCGTCCCGCATGTCGAGTCGAATGTTAGTTCGGATCTAGTTCCCTAGGTGGCGCCGCGGGTGCGGCGGGAAAGGTTGGAACTAGGTCACCGGATAGCCACGGCGGGATCTCGCGAGGCGAGATACGTGACGTCATACTGGTCATAACTAGAGCGGACTCGTGGTGGTTAGACGCCACCCGTTTTTGCTCTAGTTGTTGTTGGCGGTTTACAGGCCCCTAGCTGTCGGTTAGCTTGCCTAACATCACCTTTTGTTGGACGAATCCTTCGGGAGGAGTCCAACACAGACGCCAAATTATTTGGAAGTCGCCCTCAGTGCCATGGCACAGGGGACGATTGACGCCGCGCGTCAAACTGCCAACATTCTGTTGGAGGTAGGCGAGGACCCGAAGGTCCCGTCTCGGGTCGAGGAATCTATGGATTCTTCGACAGAGGAGGCCGCCCGGACGCTCTCGGCTATGGCCAAGGCCACCGACCGGGAGAGGATGCCACCTCCACCACCACCACGCCCGGAGCGCTCGTCTGCAGCAGCTGCTTCGGGTAGCAAAGTAGATGTCCTGGACATTCCAATGTATCCTCCGGGATTCAAGACTCGGATCGAACGTATGGCACACGTCGATCGCGAGGCCGGTGTTGTGTACACCTCCTGGGGGACCTACATCCCCATGCACGCCTCCATGTTCGGATGTGGACCAATGGCGGTGGAGCAGGGTGTGCCCGAGCCCATACCAGATGATTTCAAGACTCTGGTAATGGACTCGTGCAGTGACGAGCTGGCTGACAATATGCCAGTTTCTTGGCTCCGCAACTATCTGAAGTTAGCGGAGAATATGGCGGTGAACGAGAGTCTGGCCCGAGCCGTCTTGATCTCTGAGGGCATCACCCGAAAGGCCTCAGAGTTAAGGGAGTCCGAATCCGATATGGATACAGACTCCACGGTAACCTTGTCGTCGGTGGAAACCGACCGGGTCAAGCGATTGACCCGTAAACCTGCGCCCAAGGGTCCTCTCACTGAGAGCGATCTGGAGGCTGAGGATGTCCGCATCGCCGTCGAGAGGTCCACAACCGAGACCGACCCAGCTGCCGACATCCCGGAGGCACCTGGCGAGATCTCGGATGAGGACATCTCGCGCCAACAGGCTGCTGTGGAGGCAAAGCGAGCCGAGCTTGCCAAGCAGCAGAAGGAGCTCACCGCAGCTCGCAGGGCCCACCGCAAACAGCAGGCCCAACAGAAAACCAAGGTCTCTTCCGACTCTGACTCCCCAGTCAGCGGAAGGAGGAGCCCTCGTATAGAGGACCGGAATCGACGGGAGTCGGATTCCAGCCCTGAGATGCCGGCGCAGCCCACCAAGGTTCAGCGCCGGAAGAAAAAGAACGGAGCGAAAGCGTCTCCCGCAGAACCCACACCTCCCACCAAGCCGAGGGGTAAGGGTCAGCCGAAGACGCCCGCCTCCACCACCACAACTACAACCACCACAGTAGCCACCTCGGCTGCAGCTTCCACTGCCAGCACCAGCGGAAAAGGCGCCAAATCCTCTGCCAAGGCTTCGGCTGGTACTACCACCACCAGCCGAGCGAGCCGTAGGGGAGCTGGTATCTACACGGACAGTGAGGATAGCGACAGCGATCCAGAACTGCCCGAGTCGGCCAAATCTGAATTGGAGTCCGTGACAACGTGGGAAGAGATGACCACGGATGTCCCAAAAGACGACAATCAGAAATGGATGTGGAAGAATGCAGCCGAAGGGTTCAAAGAACGGACTCCTCGCTGCTTCGCGGACTGTGCCTACGACACGGTCCATTACATGTGTCCCGGCGCCGTCAATAAGGACGGTGACAGCGATGACGAGGAGTGGATGAAATCCGGCCCCTCGGATACGCCTGTAGGTAAATTCTACCTCATTTGGATTGACCAGCTGAAATCCAAATTGGGGTCCATTTACAGCTACGAGGCCCGGACGAAAGTCCAGTGGGCAATGACCCAATGGGGACCAACC
The DNA here is from genome assembly GCA_949317995.1 of Acholoe squamosa. NCBI lineage: Eukaryota > Metazoa > Annelida > Polychaeta > Phyllodocida > Polynoidae > Acholoe > Acholoe squamosa. The sequence goes on from OX439049.1 coordinate 17,784,163, forward strand.
GGCAGTCGCCGACGGTGCCCATTCGAGTCATGCCAGCTGGCTCTCACGGGTGAGAAGATGTTCGAGACGAAGCCTCGCTTCGCTCGCCACATTGTTGAACATCACATGCACCACAAGCCTGTGATGATGTGTGTGCTTGGGGACCGCCCGAGCAAACATTGTGATGGATCGTTCAGCACTCACCGGCGCCGAGACATGGCTCTGCACTTGCAGAAGGCCCATGGCATCGGCCTGGAGAAAACCAGGAAACGAGCCATCAAGTGCTTCAACGAGCTCCTTGCTAACTGGGCCTCGTTGAGCATTAAAGACGTCAAGGAGCAGGCATTCGAGACCGGATTCTGCTCATGGAAGAGCGGCAACTTGTTGACCTTCTTCCAAATCAACTTCTCTTCCACGAAGTTCGGGATGCCCAGTGAGGTGCACCTGAAGGTAAAAAAGTGGCGAGGAGATGATAAGCGAGAGAAGGCCAAAGCCCGCTCTAAGGGTCCCGGCGGAGGCACAACAACAGCTACCGGTGCTTCCAAGAGGACCCGAGCAGACCGGTCCGTGAGCCCTTCGGGTGGCAAGGACCAGCCAAGACCAGCTAACCCAGCTGATCGTCGCGAGTCGGGACAACAAGTCTCGGCTCTGGATATGCCTAGCAACCAGGTCCATAGGTCGGGTAGCCAGGCAGCCACAACGGCGACTCCAGCCACCACCACCTCTACACCTGCACCCGCGGAACAACGCCCGGGCGAAGCCACTGGCAGCCATGATGGTGGGGGCGAACTCTTCGCTCCCCCATCTGGGTATTCTTCTTGGTGGGCCGGAGAGGGATCTTCCGGCAAGCGCCCCACGTACAGTGAGTACGCGGCGAAGTTCCCCGCTATGGGACCAGCCGGACCCGAGTCGCAGGTCCTTACCTCCCTGGGCCGGACCAAACCCCGTGGTAGAGGCCGTGGTGGGCTGGAGTCCACCCGAGCTTCCCCGGGCGGTGGCCGAGGCCGGGGCGGTCTTACGGTCGAGGGCCCGTCTGCTCCTCCAGCAGGTACTCCACCTGCCCCAGTGGAAGCCACTGCGCCTCCACCAGTCATTGCTCCACCAACGGGCCCTCGGGTACCCCTGATGGAGTTAATTTCGGATACGCTGTCAGGTCTTCAGGATCCGAACACGTTTGTTGACCACAGAGATGTCCAAACAGTTCACATCCAGAATGAGCTGATGGCGGAGTGGCAGGCATTGCACCGCCAGAAGTCAGTCGACTACTGGCGGGCGATGACTGAAGCCACCCTCAATCTGGTATACGAAATCCAGAAGAGGGAGGAAGACAAGATCAGGCAGCTGGAGAAGGACAGAGTCCAGGAGGCTCTCGAATCCTGCCGGCGTCAGCAAAAGGAAGCCGAAAAGCTTAAGGAGTTTCACCAAGCTGAGAACGCCAGATACATCCATAGGTTTAAGGAGGCTGACCTCAAGTTTTTCCTGGCATTCGGGAAACATCTGGAGGAGTGGGACGGCTTACCGTCGTCCCTTATCTTCATACCAGATGTACCCCCGAATGCCCCGCCAGCCCCGGCTACTCCACCGGTTCTGGCCACTCCACCGGTCCCGGCTGCTCCGCCAGTTCCGGCAGCTCTCCTGCTCCCGCCCCCTACCGTCACCCGGACTGTTACAACTGCCACGGTCGCTTCACCAGCATCCGAGGCAATGGACAGTCCATCCGCGGTGATGAGGGCCTTGAGCTTGGAGGGCGATACGCCCAGCGAGGCTTCCGCGGTGCTCTCTACGAGCAGCTGTAGCAGCTCGGCTCCATCTGCCTCAATGGAGTCGGCTGAGAAGATGGACACGGATCCGGAAGATCTTTAAGTGTCCATCTGACGGTGTCTCCTTTGTACCCGAGGGTAAAAGCATTTAATATGCCAGAGGCACTGTTCCTTACGCTGGACTCCTGATATCTGGAACGTAACCTGCAGCGAAGATGGACGCTAAACCCGACACACCAAAAAGGGATTACCACACCTACCCGGGGCTCCATCTTCCCATCTTCATCAGGGCACATCACAACAGCAACGTGGCTTGCCACCACACATATGTCGCCGGATGGAGCTGCAGAAACCAGTCGTTCCAGATTCGCCGGAAGTCCGGTATATTGTAAGGGTGATCCTGCTACCCTGGCAGGACACCTCTATTTGTCAGTATTATTATTTTTGTATAAATATATTTTTATATACCAAATATATATTTTTGTAATTAAAACAAACAAAATTTTTCTCTCGGGTTATCTACCCCACCTCGGGTCGGTTAGTTAATACTGTAAAATTTTATTCATATCGCCTGATTACTCGTCTACTACTTTTTAATGCGTCTTGTTCATAATAATAACACTATTGTAACACTGTTACTATACATCACCATAGGTCGATGGTGCATAAGGCGCCACTTCCTATTTGTTATTATTAATTACCACTACTTCGGGTTATATGCGACGATGCCTCATTATGTACATATTATTTATAATGCCCCTAAATGTCCTATATGCTATACGAACTGTATATATAGACTTACCTATTTGTGTATAATATTATTGTATAAAGCTAACAATAGGTATTTATCAATTACACCCAACCCTAGGTATAGTCTAGTGGGGGTGGTGTAGGGGCCGGTATCGTCGTATATATATTAGTGCCGTTCATCCGAGAGACGTGTTCGTGTGGTGCCTGTTCCTTCTATGCCAGCTAGGTGTCGCTTTGTGATACCCCGTTGGTACAAGAGGGGGCGGCACCATGCCTCGCGTCCAGCTCCTACTAAGGAGCCGGACGAGCGGCAGAAGGTGACTGGATCTAGTCCAGTCCAGACGCGCAGCCTAACCTGTAGACTAGAGTGGAATAAAGTCCTACCCGAGAGGTAGGGGTTTCTGGGGCTTTGCCCAACCCGAACTACTCGTGTTGTGTTGGTATTTCTAGTGGTAAGCGAGCCAAAGAGCCACCCAACATATAAGTCAATACGAACCATTACAATAGAGTAGTTAGGTAGGTAGGTGGCGACAAAGGCATTTGTCCTCAACATGGACTGGGCCCATACTTAGATAATCAATGTCATGTGTGTCAATCTGATTAAACCCTTTATGGGCAGCATGATGCCTCAGAGTTCATCATCTCCCTTCCATGGTGTTTTGGTGCACCAATTGGCAGCATGATGTCTCAGAGTTTATCATCTCCCATCCATGGTGTCTTGGTGCACCAATTGGCAGCATGATGCCTCAGAGTTTATCATCTCCCTTCCATGGTGTCTTGGTGCACCAATTGGCAGCATGATGCCTCAGAGTTTATCATCTCCCTTCCATGGTGTTTTGGTGCACCAATTGGCAGCATGATGCCTCAGAGTTTATCATCTCCCTTCCATGGTGTTTTGGTGCACCAATTGGCAGCATGATGCCTCAGAGTTTATCATCTCCCTTCCATGGTGTTTTGGTGCACCAATTGGCAGCATGATGCCTCAGAGTTTATCATCTCCCTTCCATGGTGTTTTGGTGCACCAATTGGCAGCATGATGCCTCAGGTGCACCAATTCAACCTCGATGAGTAACTAGCCCGCATTATATTAGTGTATCAAAGACCCATTAAATTTTGGGAGGGTATCAACCCTGCAATCGTCACCATGATGCATGAAAGCAGCCATGGCTAGTTACTCACCAGGGCTAGTCTAACTCACGACAACATGGCATTGAGCATTACACCCTGATATGGTCCACTAAAGGTTTATAGACAGGTCCAGGCAGGACCGACAATAGAGGGAGGATATATGGGGGAATTGATTTACATGTGCACCGTACAACCATATACTATCGTAGATACAAACTACCTCTTAACAGGATTACCAACATATAGATAGATACACATATGACTAAAAGTCTACTTCTCCCTCTCTCTCTGTGGTTCTATCTGTCTGATACCTAACTTCAGATGCTCAAATGAAGTATCTTTATCATTTGTACACAATATCTTATCAGTTTCTATCCTGATTTCTAAGCTGTTAAAGTGCTGCAGGGCTGTTCATCTAACCTACAAGGAGGATAGCATGGGAAAATGGAGCCATTCCACTGGATGCATATTCCAGTCTTTAACGTACATATTAATCACCCTCTTTGATCTAGATAAGGATCTGCATGATGTTGGATGTGTATTGGAACCTATGCTGCCTGGGCAGTGGGCAATACACACGTTTACACCATTAGCTTTGTGAAAAACTGATGGAAGTTTGGGTCCAGCCTCTACTCTGTCAGGCTGGATGGACAGCGCCTGCATATAGTGCGCCAATACATTTGTTATGATAAATGAATGTAGCCCTAAGGAGTCAGCAGATCTGCATTCACTCATTATGCTGACCCCTCGGGGGTGGGGTGGAGATACACTCACAAAGCGGCATGATGCACTGTGTGATCACAAAGACTGTAGGATTAGCATGAGAGGCCCAAACCTTAATTTTACGTATGTCAGGTAAATAGTGTGTACAGTTTGTACAAGTCCTGGCCACTCCTGCAGAGTCACAAAAACTGTTTACCTATACAGCCCTTGTGTTTGTGTTTGATAAATACAAGCAGCCATGGAGAAAGGGTGCTCTGTACATAGCTGTATGATCACAGCATCCTGTGCCAATGGAGGGATAGACGGGGGAAAAGTAGAACGCTGCAAGGGTGGTAGGAGGGCACCGCCTCAGCTTCCCTATATTCAAGAGATTGGTTGCTTCTTTTTTTCTGAGCCCAAATTAATTAGTTCTGATAACAGATGACTGCGCCTGTCCTTGAAAATGCTGGAGATGCCAGTACTTTCTTGCTAGCTATACCAATTGATGTGTATAACGGGAAAACTTAACCCATTTCTAAATGAACCCAATCTGATATAATCCCTAACCCACATAATTACACTGTTTTTACTATAATGAAAAAGGAATATTGTTCATTAAGTAAATGGATGAAATAAAGGAAAGGGAAAAAGTTAAGAATGCATCAAATGATTAACAGCACACATGAAAATATATTTACAATTCTGGAACTGGTTAATTCTTATCCTGATAATCAAATGTACACATGCTTGTAGAAAAATGTCCTTATTTCAAACACATTACTTTAATCAAGTACCATGCAACTTACCCTTAGTTTATGGAGCATGCGCTCTGCCTCTGTTGTCATCTGTGGATGCATCTCAGTCGCTTTACGCGCTTGTTCCCGAGTGGAATATGTTAAGGAGGGATACATCAGAGACAGGAATATGCCACTTAAGGGTTTATATTAGACAAAAAGGAATGTGTGTGACCTCTGTCAAAACGATCATGGAATTCAGTCCAGGTGAGAAGCATGGGAGGTGCTGCATTAATTGATTACTACAGTAGTGACCTATGTGTCAGTGCTACATTGGTGCATCATGTCAACACAATGACATGCAAATTATGTGGGCTGGTGAATATCGCCATAATACCCTGTGCATAAGACCCGCATAAGACGCACCTAAAGTTTGGGAATTTGCTCCCAAAAATATTAAAATGATAACTTGTTAAATTTTCAAAATTCTTAAAATTATATGTAGGTTGCACAGGCGGGAACGACTTGGAGCCTCCCTATGCTGGTATAGAAGTTTAGGGGTGGAACATATATCAAATGAAAGCTCTTAATGCCCCCACCCCCATTTGTGGATCCAGGGTGAACTAAATTCCCGCTATAAAATGTGCCTTATATGCAGGGTAATATGGAACTAAGAGTAAAGTGATCTTGTGGCTGATTTTATAATGACTATTGTAAAGGATATAGAAAGTTAGATTCGAGTTCCAGGAAGTAAACTTGTTGTTGGAGATTCTTGATGTACTCAGACTCAATACGTTCCAGTTCCACAGAGTTCTGTTTGGACTTCCTGGGAACAAACAGCAACAAATGAGAAAACAACATAAATATTCAAGTATCATAACATGAAAAAACACATATGACCAACACAACCCTGCCTATAAGTGTGAAGCTGGCTTTCAGTAAATAAATTAGGATAGATGGAGGGGGGCGGGAGGTGGGGGGAGAGAAAGACTTACAGGTACTGGGTAGGATTCTAAAATGGGATATTGATTTGCCCATAAACATGTACCCTGCTTCCTACTAATGCAGCTATAATATATAAATCATGTCATTAGTTTAACTGCATTACCGCACAAAGTATGCTGTTACTCGATCAACAAAATAATGTAGATTTTTGTTCTTAAGACGACTTACCCACTTGTGTTGCCATTGAAGCTGGCAGCCAGGTTGGAGTTACTCTTCCGTAGATTGCTAGCACTGCCGCTACGCCGGAGTGAATTGGACATCCCGGCGTCCATCATGCTACCTTATAATGCCATAAAACTGTCCAATTACATCACTGCCAATTCAATAGTATCCATGTGCAAAATAGTCTTGCTATAAACTAAGAATCATTCAATGATTTTCGCCGTGACTAGTGTTTTGACTCACCACAAAATATCTACATGTATATATGAGCACTGAATCTTCTAGTTCAGATAGAATGGAAACAGCTCAGTAACATAATGGGTCTTAATTACTGTTGATTTTTGTACAGAATTGTGTGCAAATAAACAGCTTTTAGATATGTACTGGTAACACCACAAAGACGGCATGTCATTGCAATACAATATTTTAAGTGCCCTAGGCCTGGGTGCTTATTGCGTCAAATCCATATGGTAATCACTTATCACAAACACATGCAGCAATGAGTACACTGAGTAAATACAATATTAGGACTGGGCGAAAGCTGGCTGCAGAAATAAAGTCGACCAGTGATCAAGAAAATTGAGGCAAATGAAATGCATGAATGTCAGGGATTACCTACAGGAATTGTGCGCTAATCTAAACCTGCAAAAATAGGACAACATTAAGGGAGCCTTGAAACGTATAGCGTACCGTACATCCTCGAGGATGTACAGATCTACCGTAAACTCCCACATAGAAGACGCGCTGTGCGTATAAGACGCAACCCAAACTCAGCACATGCATTTTCGTGTATAAGACGCACATTTTAAGGCTGAAATTTGTAAGATTAGTACATTTCTATAGTAAAATTACCCCTCGTATAAGACGCACCCCAAACTTCAGTAGATCCTATAAGACGCACCAGGCATTTGTTTGGTGTAGAGGACGCGTCTTATACACAGAAGTTTACGGTATATTGAATCCTTAATGGCATAGGCACTGGGATACCTCGTCCAAGTCTAGGTTGTAAGATCCAAACTTATGGCAGAAAGGCAGGACATATCCCCCAAAAGATAAAGCCCACCTCTAAAATTGGGGTGGCGGGGTGGGGGGGGGGTGAGATGAGTCATAGGTCTTAGGAGATGGTTGCGAATCATTTGGAAATGTAAAGGTTTAGCCAATCACTCCATCTGCATTATGGCATAATTTATGATTATGCTTTATCATGGTATGGTACTGTAAACCATCATACTTAAGGCACTTCTCGCACATAAGCCTGATAAGGCGCAATAGCGATTTGATTTTTGAAGCTTTGGCATTGTTCAATAATATGAAGTTTACATCTACCTCCAGAACATCAATTAATAGCCGCACATAGGGTCCGGGACACGGGACAATAGACGAGAGGTCATTATGTAGGTCTACCGTAACACGGACCTGAAAGACTGGATTTGAATCAGTATAGCATTGCAGTCTATCAACTGGTTACGTCTTTCGAGGAGAAGCGCTAACGCAGCGCCATTTTCGCTTGTAAAATATGAGCAGTAGACTTTCGCATATTTACCACCGGAACCACGCACACACTTCCGATCATACCGTTTCTCCCCGAAAGGGATCACGCTATCAACTGTGCCATGGGTCCCTGGTGGGAGAAATGGGAACTACTAATGGTAGGCCTTAACATGACCTACAGAAGATAATTTTTTTGCCCCACTTAGCTTTGTCACAGCTCTTTGATTCAAAAAGCATCAGAGAGCCCTAGATCTATAGTTTCTGACTGACCCTATTTCATCATGATATCAAAAGTGGATATTTTTAAGAAAAGGCTCCGATTATGAAGATTTTTTTGAACAATTGCCAAAAATTGACCCCCTCCTAGAAAATTTTCTTCTCATGATTTCTATCGGAAATCACTTGGGTCACTTAGATGAAGAACATAGCTATCCAAATCCTTTTGAATCATGGATCTATCACAATTCTGAGTGACAAAAGAAAATTATCTCCTGACTGCCACTTTATGAGTTCGGGGCTGAATTAGCTTTATATTTCTATCAGAATGACCAATCCAAGATAATTTTTTTCCCCAACTTAGCTATGTCACAGCTCTTTGATTTAAAAAGCATCAGAAAGCCTTTGATTTGTAGTTTCTGACTGACCTTATTTCATCATGATGTCAGAAGTGGTTATTTTTGAGAAAAGGCTCCGATTTTGAAGATTTTTCTGAAAAATTGTCAAAAATTGCCCCCATCCTAAAAATTTTTCTTCTTCTGATTTCCATCGGAAATCACTTGGGTCACTTAGATGAAGAACATAGCTATCCAAATCCTTTTGAATCATGGATCTATCACAATTCTGAGTGACGTAAGAAAATTATCTCCTGACTGCCACTTTATGAGTTCGGGCCTGAATTAGCTTTATATTTCTATCAGAATGACCGATCCGAGATAATTTCTTTTCCCAACTTAGTTATGTCACAGCTCTTTTATTTAAAAAGCATCAGAAAGCCTTTGATTTGTAGTTTCTGACTCACCTTATTTCATCATGTTATAAAAAGTGGCTATTTTTTAGAAAAGGCTCCGTTTTTGAAGATTTTTTTTAGAAAAATTGCCAAAAATTGCCCCCTCCTAGAAAATTTTCTTCTCATGATTTCCATCAGAAATCACTTGGGTCACTTAGATGAAGAAAATAGCTATCCAAATCCTTTTGAATCATGGATCTATGAAAATTTTAAGGGACAGAAGAAAATTATCTCCTAAGGGCTAGTGACTGCAAGATTTTGTAGGAGACTTCCATAGTTACCCACCAGGGGGCAGCACACTCACTTCTCTCTCTTTTACAGATATACTGTTTTCATTGCATAGATAACCTATCTGTGCATTACCATAATGGTTAATTATAGTTATAGCTACAAAATTTACATATTATTTGTAAGAATAAGTTATGAATAAATAAAATATAAGATGTTTAACATGCTGGCTCTGTGCTGCCACCTAGTGACACATAAGGAGTTCCATTGCCATCTAGTGGCAGATGGTGAAAACACACCCATGGCACAGCTCTCCCAAAGAAGGCCTTTCTTTCATATCCAGTGTTTCAGGTCCATGACCGTAATTACTAATGCTATGATACAGGATTACAGCAGTGCAATTTAATTGGGCAATGCCTAAGACCTTAAAGGGGGACTAGCACGGCTAAGACGTACCCGCCTTAGCAAGTCACGTGACTACCCCTTGACTAATCAGGGAGTTGCGATTTTTTGCGCTGGGTCCCGCAATATTATGAATGTTCTTTGAGCAGGTACCAATGATGAAAATTGCTGTGCTAGCCCCCCTTTAAGTAAAAAAAAAATAGTGTCGGTACTGGGGTACAAAATAAAAGGTTCTTTAGAATAATGATCCAGTATTATACCAGGATCAAATAAATAAGCATAGATCTAGCCATGATAGGCCCATACTAGCCAGGCAGTATGTAGATCTAATTAAGCTGAGCTTCAACTTAGTCTAAAAGTAAACAATGCCATGTCAATGTTAGGTACCTTTAAATAATGGAATGGTAACTTTAAAGTTAGAGATTGTAAAGTAACAAAAACGTGTAAAGCCTAGGGCTAGGCTGTGCCCTCTCTATAAGGAGAGGCTTAGTTGACCCTACCTCTAGCCGTGTAAAGACCCAGTGAGCCAGGTGCAGTGGGTGAACGGAGGCTCCTTCTGAACAACTCATCTGGAGACAGGCTCCCAGACACAGGAGGAGCCCGGGAGGGGGAGCGGTACTCCCGGCGGGACCTTCCTCCCGACATCACTGGTGAAGATTCAATCAAAAGGCGGCTCCTCTGCTGGCTATGGATCGAGGAGTGGGAGGGCACTGTGGGTGGTCAAGGTGTACCGGATCGGTCACTTTCAATAGACGTGTGAGAGTTTGGTGCCAAACAGACAAACGACAGTGAAACGTGCCCAGGCAAAGGCGACCAAGGGGGCGGGCCTTTTTGAGTGGGCGAAAAAAGGACAACAACACGGGAACATGCAACTGTGAGAGGATGACGAACGGCTCACCCACCAAGCTGTGAGGAACAAGGGGAACTGTTGAACAGATTAAAGTCTGTGTACTAAACACGTGATGCTATTTACCTTCCATGGAACTGTTTAGGCCCCTGGAAGTTGTTAATCTCCCGAAAGTAGAAGAAGTCCGTGACATGTTGGCTGTATTTTGATGAGAATTGGGTCAGCAAAGCGTCTCACGTCGCCATAGCAACGTCTCGTGCAGGTGCGACTTCTTGTGGCCGAACGCAGAACCGTACGCCGTACGAGAATTTTAGTTCTTATGTTTGATACTAGGAGGCAGATCTGTGCGCTTTTGCCGCCACCGACGCACCTTCCTGACCATGTAATTGCCCGGGGAGAGCATGCTCTTTGCTTTGACAATGACACCTTATACCGTACTTTATTTTGCTTTCACACATTCACACCCTGGTGTTTTACACAATTTCCCAGTGCATGCTTCCAGTTACTAAATCTAGACCTTCTACGCCGACGGTACCGTAGGCCTGCGGTACCTGTATTAGGCTACAAAGGCTAGCCTTTGTCATACCTAGCGGATCCCTATAGCCAATATAGCACAGAAGAAAGATGTCCCTAATTGCCATTGGACTCATAAAATCCATGAGGTATCAAGGAGTGGTCATTTTCTGTTAAAAGGTGAGGGGTGGTGGATTTTCAGGCGGGCACATCAATTTTTTTTTTGGCCCTCCCCTCGAAGGGGTCAGAAATTTTTCGCCCCTTCCCCCCCTCCTTCGTGCGAGGGTTCTGAATTTGTTTGGGGCGCACTTTGCTTTGTGGCCTAGATTATAACAATGACATGATCTGCCACACATACTTAAGTCCCATGTCAATTTGAAGAAATGTCCGTGTCGCCATGTTAGTTCAGGCCCTTCACGTACAGTACTCACCCTCTACAATACATAAGCAAATGTCCACAACCATGGAATATTTTTGCATTGTATTCACCGAGGTGAGGCTGTCCGTATTCAACGACGCCTTATATGCGGAGTTGAATGCGGACAGGCTTCACTGAGGTGGTGAATGCGGTGCAAAAATGTTCCATAGGAGCGACATTTGCATTTATGTCATGGCCTAGGGGGTTATTTTGCTTTTAAATAAAGAAAAACTGCTCAGATCTGTTGAAAATCCAAGATGCTGGACATCCATTGAATACGGCCACATTGTATTCCAGCCCCCCCCATTGAATACAGTACTATTCTATAGTAACGCTCGTATCTGCCATGACATAAATGAAGAAACTTAAGTTCAACACTCTTTTATTTTACAGGAAAAAAAAGAAGACATATGTAAAAATAAAATATTTACTGATAAAGAATTTCATAATTTACAATAGGCCTACTACAGAAATTAGGCGGGTAATGTGATATCACGGACATGTATGGACTAATCTGTTGTATAGATAAGCAAATTGTTTGACACATAGGTGACTGTTTGTTTTGAAATTATAAGTATTTACAAAGTGATTAGATTTTGACTTTGACAATTCAATTAATACTGGAAGTTTATGTATTCAGACACGTGCATTACACTGTACAAACAGTAAAGGGTAAGTATATCAAACTACGATGATAATGAATCCAAATAACTCAACATATTTATAAATGCAATCTCCTGCACAACACACAAGGTCACCTGAACTGCTGCACCTGTGTTTTGTGCCTAATTAAGCATTCAACGGCACAAACCTGCCCCTGAGTGCTCAACTTAGCATCAGATTACACATTATGAATAACTGAACAACGACATGTACACTTAATGCGTAAATACATACATTATGTCTGCCTTGTGAGATAATCGATTTTTGTGATGTCTCATTAACCTTTGTTTCTTATACTTTAGAATCACACGTTATAGGGACGTTATATTGTCAATTACAAGGCCATAATGCAGGAGATACAGCTCTGCTCAATGCACCTAAACTTTTCTATTGGCCCCTACATGTATGGTGATTTATTTACATAGGTGATTATAAAATACGAGCTACCATAAATATATATTAGTATTCTGCAAGATTTTAGAAGTGAAGTGACAACCTCTTGTATAAAACTGTAGAATGCAGGCCATAGCAAACTCACAAAATATGACATAGCCTACACATGAAAATCGTACGCATAGAATTTCATTACACTTTCCAGTATTTGAAAAGCAGAAAAATACTACACATGTACTAGTGTCTTTCATTGCAGCATAAGCCCCTGTCCGATAAGTACCGTAGTTCTATGCTGACATCCATAGACTAAACAGGTACTACAGTACCTTTCGTCTCCTACAGAGAAACGAGCAAGGTACATAGGTGAAAAAAAGTGACATCAAATAACGTGGTATCTAGGCCTAGTGAGAGGAACACAATCATGGCACATGGTTGGTAGTTCGTACAATAATACTGACATGACAGGGATGAGGCATTCTTTGAAATTAGCAGACATGATCTTTTGTGAAGGAGTACATATTCTCAAATTTTGTCAAAATGAAACTGTTCTAGTACTGAAGAAAGGCCATTTAACTACAACAGCACACGGAAAACAAAGTTCCAAATGTTAGTCATATACAAGTCGAATCATCTAACTTCCTAGCAATAGTTAGTCAAAAGGCCGTCTTTAAACATCCCTTTTTTTCTTAGTCGAATATGCCTAACCATTAGACAAAGTGGCCAAATTGCATTAGCTTGCTTGATTTTGACTAAGATTCCTTGGTTCTTTTGACTAAGTACACTACTTGATATTTTTACTTCAATTCAACTGGTGATTCTGTAGGATTCACACCTGACAGATCATAGTTTCCTCATTGAGGAAGCATTTGAAAGCCTCACAGCATATTCATTTAGAACCCGTGAGCCAAAGTACTCTGGGTTTCCAACAAAGAAGGAAATTCAAATGTGGATATTGTGTTTATCTAGATTACCACAGAACAGGTGTTCCACTCTGACTACCTATTTCATTTGACAAGGTACCTATTTCATTTGACAAGGCCAAGTGTAATGTTAGATTGAATTTTGAAAGCCTCAAATACATGTTGTTTCTGAAAAATCATTATAATTTTGACATCCATGGAACTATTTATTGTACTCACCCACCAGAAAAATCCTGTTTAAAACCACACTGCCATCTGGTGTGTAAAGGTAACACCATGTGTCTATCCCTTAGTCAAATTTATTAATGGACCTTGCTCAAAGTTACTAAGATCTCTTAGTGAAAGTGACTAAGATATGTTAGCTTGCCTGAAACTCCCAGCAGATACCCTGTTCAAGATAGTGCTCGGAGAGTGAAACTGATTTGGGTAGTCAATATGACTAAGAAAACTTAGACCTCCTTGGTCATTTGTTAGTCATAAGTACTAAGTAAGAATAATAAGTCACTTTGACTAAGTTTTTCTTAGGTACGTTCTTTTGTGTGCAATCACAAACCGTCCCTCACTGTGTGACTGTGTTAATATAGTGTTCATGAGTTTATATTTTCTAAATTAAAGTCTGAAAAAACTTGGTTTAATCCTAGCTATTCCATTTTGAAGAGCATGCTGTAGGGGGTTATCTAGCTATTGATCTACAGTACTAATATTGTCTTTTCAGAGAAACCATTGCCCTTAATTCCAATAAAACAGCACCAGTTTGCCTGCCAGGTCAGTATATTGCAAATACAACTTGATTTGAAGACAAATTTCCTTATCAAATAAAACTTTCCAGAACTCCCACATTGTCTCGCGGTATATGCCGAGGTTCAATGTGGGCCTCGCGTCATAACGTGGTTTCATCCAGATTCTTTCTGATTGGCAGTTCACGTTCACGTGACCGGAGGCTGTTATTTTCGGTCGGCAGTGAGCTGTATTCGTTACCATTGTCATCTGCACCTATCACGAAGCCATTGGACGACCCTGGGATCACCTATACAAAAAGTAATGAATCTCTATTAACTGTTCATTCTCATTCTATTTTAATTTGGCGAAATGTTATCATGATGTAATGGGTTCCTTTCTCCTCTTATTCGATTGGACAGACAAGTCAACAAGAGGAGGATTCGGGTGTATGCGAACAGGGATTTATTTCGGTTAGAATAACACAGGCACGGCTACCCGGAGGTAGCTCGGAGAGATTGTATGAGATACCGGATTCTTTGTACTAGGTTGGAGAACTTCGTACGGCGATGGTCTCATTACTCTGACGCGGCGACTGAGCCCTGTCCTCCTCTTATAGGTAGGGACAGTGGCGCCCCCCGTGCTTCTCTCACACCACCCGAACAGACGCTGCCACCTATCCGGGAAGTGGAGGGCGAAGCCTGGGTGGCTGACTCACCCACCGTGCCAAAGGACCATAACGTAATGTACATATGTATACCTCTACACTACCCCCACTAGATAAAACTCGGGGGATAAATAAACTATTTAACCAACAATGAGGTTATGCTATAGTTATATCTATCATATAATAGAGGTTATTAACGTTATGGATATGTGTCTTTAGACGACAATATGTGAACATATATATATAACCGGATAGAAGTGATATTAAATCGTATACCACATAGTAACAATAGGTTTACATCCGGAATGGGAAAATACATTACAATACAATATTTAATCGTCATACACCCAATTAGGCCTAGCTTTACTGAGCAGGTCCTGTAGTTCCAGCCCAAAGACTTTATGTGACTCCCTGGGTTTCTGTGTCCGTCTCTTGAATGTGATCCAAGGATCTTCCCGGACAATAGAACCGAATAGGTAGCAGGCACACTCCAACAATTCGTCGTAGGTACCTTCTATCCCATATTCTTTTCTCCATATGTTCAGGGCTACTTTACCTCCCTTACTAAGCCAGCAGACTAAATACGGTAATGCTTCGTCTTTAGTCCATCCGCTACAATTCACCTTGTCTACAAAGATTTGGTAACTATCTTTCCAAGGTTCATTCGGATCGTATGGCGGAGGTATCCGTCCCATACGACGCGCAGGATTAGAACAACCCCTGAGCCGATTGGCTTCCTTCAGGCTCCAATCCATTACTTCGACCACATCGGCTCCTTTACGATAGCAGTCGATTCCTAATCCCTGAATGCATTTACTATTATCAAAAATTTCTTGCATTCCGGGAGACATGGAAGAACGCCTATTCATTTTCTTAGGCTTTCCTCCGTCTCCTTGATTAGCACCATAAGGGGTATTACCTCCTCCTCCTGGTCCTCCCGGTGGATATCCTCCACCACCGGATCCTCCCGATGGATATCCTCCACCTCCCGATCCTCCCGGTGGATATCTTCCACCTCCAGATCCTCCCGGTGGATATCTTCCACCACCGGATCTTCCCGGTGGATATCTTCCACCACCGGATCCTCCCGGTGGATATCTTCCACCTCCGGATCCTCCTGATGGATATCCTCCATCTCCGGATCCTCCCGGTGGATATCTTCCACCTCCAGATCCTCCTGATGGATATCCTCCATCTCCGGATCCTCCCGGTGGATATCTTCCACCTCCGGATCCTCCCGATGGATATCCTCCACCTCCGGATCCTCCTGATGGATATCCTCCACCTCCGTCATAGCCTTGGCTGCGGCCTTGCCCAAAATAATTTAAATTTTGGGTATTGGTATAACCGGTATTATTACCGTCATAGCCGTAGCTATTCGCTTGGTGTCTCCTGAAACCATGGGAGTCACCGGCCGGAGGTTGACCACCATCGGCATACGTTCCTGTATGTGGGCTTTGTGCATTTTGCACACCTACATAAGTTGGACGAGATGGAGCATTCCGATAATGACCATCAGGCATTGTATTTCTTGGCGGGGGACGTGGTGTACTTGCTCCGGGACCAGGGGTGGGTTTCGGGGGGTCAGGTTGTCTCGGGTTATTATTCCGATTCCCGTCTTGTTTACCCGAACCACTGTTCTTTGAATCAGAAGGATCACCTGCTCCGCCAGCAGCTGTATTCGTCAAGAAAGGTATTTGAGGTACTGGTGGGGCTCTCACATTGTTTCCGGGTGGAGTAGAATGGGAATCACCTTTAGTGGGTGCTCCTGCTACTTTAGTTGTGGAATCTACTCCATTCGGCAGTTTATTGGGATTATAAATACCGCCTGCTACATGTTTATCAGCCCCATCGGTTACGAAAGGATTATACCGAGTGGGGCCGGCAACAGGTGTCGCACTTTGCGATCCTACAGCATCATCATTATCTACTGTAGTTCCCGCCTGTAAACGACTAGCTAATTGTACGATTATTGTATCGTCTAATGGGCCAATTGCTTGTTGGGTTTGTTCTACATAGTCACCCAATGCCGCTGCAGTATTTTGTAAATCCTGCAGTTCGAGTAGATATTCATCCCGATCATTCATCAATTGTTCATTGTATCGGAGGATACCTATCCGGACAGTTTCGTTATCTTCGGCCTGTTTAACACAACATTCTTTCAGGCGTTCGTATTCTGCCTGCAGCGATTCTTTTGCCCTCAGAAATTGGGTTTCTTCTTCATGCAGTCGCTGCTTCAGAGTTTGTTTTTCATTTTCAAACTCAGCTCTCATATCTCGGAGATTTTCCAAGATATCCTCTTTCTCTTCGAATGCTTCATCCTTAGCTCTCGCTATCAGGTTAAGCGTCTCATTCATAGCCAGATATTGCTGGTTCATTTCATCCATTTCCCGATTGTATTTATCATGATCCGGAACGGTGAAAGTAACATTCCCAGTGGTAATCGCACTACAATCAAGTGGTGGTAATTGCCCTGGGATATCGTAAGGAAGCTGACCAAAGGTTACCTTCCTTGGCATAGGAGCCGGATGGTTTGGGTCATGGCTTCCTCCAGTTTCGAACAAAGAATCTGCCAATTCTAAATTGACAGAGTAATGTTGGTTGACACGTTCAACCCGGTGTTTCACCAGGATTGATTCCGGGACATTTTCCTCACTATCCGCGTAGTGAGGTATCGTGTCCCTCCATTGCTGTTCCCTGGAGGGCGCATTAAAATGCGCTGATTCCTCCCGGGTCTCATCTGGATTGGCGTTATACGCCAATCTCGTACCCGCCTGTTCGGACACTATGTGTCCGGGCTATACATTTCTGCCGAACCCACTGGTCACGGCACCAGTGTAATGGGTTCCTTTCTCCTCTTATTCGATTGGACAGACAAGTCAACAAGAGGAGGATTCGGGTGTATGCGAACAGGGTTTTATTTCGGTTCGAATAACACAGGCACGGCTACCGGGAGGTAGCTCGGAGAGATTGTATGAGATACCGGATTCTTTGTACTAGGTTGGAGAACTTCGTACGGCGATGGTCTCATTACTCTGACGCGGCGACTGAGCCCTGTCCTCCTCTTATAGGTAGGGACAGTGGCGCCCCCCCATGCTTCTCTCACACCACCCGAACAGATGCTGCCACCTATCCGGGAAGTGGAGGGCGAAGCCCGGGTGGCTGACTCACCCACCGCGCCAAAGGACCAAAGGACCTCTACAATGATATAAATAGTTGAAAAGCATATATTACATTTATGCTTGAAACCCTAATAATGTCCAAGATAGCCCACTCACCAGCCTGTATTCATACATGGGGGCGGGTGGCAAATGTATCATTTATATCCAAGACGGTCCCTAAAGGTTTAATGAGTCAGAACATAGAGATAAAGTTCCAATTCCTTGGTCAGAAAGTTGATAACAATACAAACCTTGGTAATGGCAGGGAGGACGCGACACTCACTGGCGTTATCATTATAGTCGTTGTCACTGTCACTGTTCTCTAGCTCAGCCAGCCTCTGGTCCACCCCTATAAGACGGCTCACCACGTTAAAGGGCAGTAGGTCCTTTCTGGTGATGATACCCACAGCACGGTTACGTGAGTCCACTACCACCAGATGCCGCAACCCCATGGTGCGGAACAACGTGTACGTACGTGCCAGCGAGTGGTTCTCATCAACCTTGGGCGCCGACAGGTTCACAAAGTTGTTCTGTTTGGGCAAAAGGTAACGTTCATGTCAACTTTACAGAGAAAAAAAATTGGATGTATATATTTGTCCGACCAATGTAGTAAAATTTGGATCTATCGTAAACTATTTCAAACCCAGAGTCATGTTTTATCCTCTGTGTGACTCTGAGCAAAAAGCATGTGAAGTCCCTTTCAACCCTTCTCATATACAGGGAAGGTGCAGGGACCACCACACCCCCATTTTATGCCCAAAATATGCCCATATTGTGGGGTTTCTACCGATGAAAGAATATTTTGAATATTCCTACGTTATGAAGCCAAAATACATGTACATGTTTTGACTTTGAGATTTTCAGCAGTTCCACCAGTATTACCTCACTGCACCCCTCATCCTCCCATCCTACCTACCGGGTATCTCTGTTCTAGCTGGGGAGCTGTTGAGAACAGCACAAGATATCAGAGATGGATATGGGTATCATGATAGTGCTGGTTACGAATCTGAGCTGCATATCTTGATATCTAGGTCGGAACAAGGTTAACTTTAAGGTCAAAGGTCACAATACAATTGCAATGGGTTTTAATCAGCCCAGGCTACATATGAATGGGGAATCGCGTGAACCCTTTCGAGGAGAAACGGTATGATCGGAAGTGTGTCCCTGGTACCGGCGAAAGTTTATTGCTCATATTTTACAAGCGAAAATGGCGCCACGTTAGCGCTTCTCCCCCAAAGACGTAACCGGGGAATCGATCATACACTGAGGACCTCTAGTGTTAATCAATGGAACAAAGCCCTCTCTCTGTTCTATATTAAATTCCAGATGATGACCTTTGACCATAAATTTGACCTTGTTCTGACCTTGATATCAAGATATGCAGCTCAGATTCGTAATCAGCAACCTCAATTTACCCTAATACAGCCTCAAAACCGTGTGCTGCTCTCCACACCAGGTAATCGACCTGATTCCAGACTGGCTCCCGAACTATTCCTCTTATGATTCCAACTATATAACTAGTCGCAACCCAGTCTAATCCTGTCCTAGCATGGTGCTACCAGGCTTGTCCTCACTCCCCATGCAGCCCCACGTACCATTTCCCCACTGCCTTTCTTACCGCTCCCATCCCTGTACACTATTACTTCATATATGGAAGAATAGTGTACAGGACATTTCTGTTTTTTATCTACCCTGTCAACATACCAGATCAATATATATTTCCCTGTATTGTGGAAACTTGGCGTACATCCTCACACGCTCCAGGACAGCACTGGAGTCCGCAATGTAATCCACAGATATCTGAAACAAAGTACCTGGTATAAGCATCATCACATCTTGTCATGGAAATATCAAATATCCAAAATATCTTTCCCATAGGATGACATAATCTTTACGTAATAAAAACGGTTTTTAAGAACATAAAAAAAAAAACGTTGTTTTTTTAGTACATGTAAAAACGTTTTATTTTACATTTAAAAAAAAAAACAAAAAACTTTTGCAAACTTAAGAACCAAATAAAAACGGTTTTAACGTTTAAAAACACGTTTTTCTGCCAATGCTCACAAGATCTTAGACATGGACCTTGTAGTTGAAGCCCAATAGTCTATTTACCTCTCTATACACTATGCCGGGTCTTATCACGGTGCCCACTTTATCCACGCTGTATACGTCATCACTCTTAAGGATAACGTACAGCTCAGTCCTGGAAGATAAAATGTTTTACCAACTTAAATAATTTTAGCATTTCATCAACATATTTCTTGAATGGCCTGGAGGTATTTCAGGAAGAAGAAGCATCTATCCCATGGTGCTTTACCTGCCCCAGGAATATACGAGTCGCAGACAGATTATCACTCTTTTTTTTAGTGAAAGCTGAACGTGAAACATCTTGGATGCATTTGAATTGCATTTATATATTGTACCAGAATCAAATGGCACTTGAGAGCAATGGTAATGCGGCCAAAAAAAAAAAAGGTTTGTTTCCAGTTACCCGACCGACACTAGCAAAACAGGGCCATTTCTTTTTTTTTTATTATTAAGCAGAACAATACGCTTTGCAAGCTGTAAAAAACAGAATGTAGCTGAGGCCAGGGTCTCAAGATTGTAGTTAGGAATTTTGTCTTTCAGCCTGCTTAGGCCACTCAAAGTCATCAAAAAGTTCACTAGGGAGTAGTAGATGAGTTATCATTGATATGGACTATGAGCTTTCCTTTGGTATCAAACTTAAATAGGGTAGGTGGGTAGGGATTTTATTTTTATTTTGGAGAATTTTTCTAAGGCCAGCTGTACATTTTTGCACCTATGTGACACAAATTTCATGTGCATGATCATAAAAAAACTTCCATGTCTCAATAAGTACAAAAAAAAAAAAAAAATCAGATCCCCCCAAAAAAAGGCCAATAAAAAGTTAGGGTAGGGAACATTATGTGAACTCAAATTTAGGCTCGTATATCCTTTCCAATTTGCCCTGAAACTATGTTTCTTTTGATATATAACATGCCTATATTGAATGGAAGCAACATTCCTTCTAATGTACGGGAAAGAAGATAGTTTACGACCTACTGACCCTTGCATTTCAATACATGTAACTGGAAACACATCACCTTTTTTTTACCTGGCCTCGTTTAGACTCTTGTAAAGACAATTTAAGAAACAAAAACGAGCAATTATAACCGTGTACGTGATGAGCATGCAGGTCTGTATGCAGTCACCTCATACAAAAAAAATCAGATTTTATCACACATTAAGGTTCATTACCTTGTGAGTAGTCCAATTGCGAGCTCTATACGTGTCTCATCGTCATATCGAACCACAGGGAAGCCGCCGTGCTCTGTCTCCAACAGGAGGCGGGCTAGGTTAGAAATACTCTCCACTGCCTGGATGCTCTTAACGGGAGAGTTCATGACGTCCTGGGCTGCGTACATCTCCATATTCCTCCTGTAGGTGCAAGAACAAACTGATGGAGGAATGGTGTGCAATTAACCTTTGAAGTTTGAGTAGGGGAGGGGGTGATAAATGATCGGATACCAGCTCAAACTAGGCATTTTGGTCCAAAAACATGGGGAATCACAAAAATAAGTTTTTGAACCCCCCCCCCCTGACACCAATACACAGAGGGTCCGAAGCTCAGTTTAGACCAACTATAGGTTTCAAGGCTACCATACTTCTTATAATCTTCTGTTAAGCCGTCATCGGGAATTCTGTCGCCCACCAATTTGGTCATTCTGTGGACACACGGCTTTAATGTGATTTCAAATTTGAGGAGAATATCTTCTGTAGATGCTTTAATGTCAACTGTATTTGCCAGAAGGGTACGCTTTAACAATGGCAGGTCAATGGAGGGGGCGCTGATCAATGTACAACATTTGTCCTCAGCAATTATTGGCAAAAATCTAACAAAAAATGAAATCCATTTTAATTTCAACATGTATATGAGACTTACACATGTCCGTTAATGACAATGTTGAGCTCTGGGTCCAGGTAGGGCAGAGACTTGCTGTCCAGTTGGTACTTGTAGAGTGGTTTACTGATCATATCTGCCACAACCTTAGCTACAAAGTTCGCCATCAACACCGGCACCACAATGTCTATGTCCTGTGTCATCTCCACCTAGCGGATAAGGAAGGAATCAGGTACAGTGCTTAGGACAATGAAGAAACGGTATCATCGGTCACATGGTTTACGATCTAAGAGTAAGACAGATAGGTAGAATTAAACTTAAAAGTGACAAAAGTCTTCTCCTCACTCCTCAATATGACCAATGAATAGATCGGTGGCAGCTAGAGAGAGTCGCAGAGGAGAAAATGACAAATGACTATTAGTAGTAATCGTGAATGAACCAGCATGAAAAATGATTAAGTACACATATATGGCTCATCTTTAACTGCCTCGAGAGCCTTCAAATATGATGGGGCCTTGCACAAGTCTACTTTCACAGAGGCCAATGGTCTCCAAATAAACATAATTCACCTGCGATCAATGAAGAACTAGATGCTCTTATTTTTTTTTTCTTTTGATACATTAGATCTCATGTGTTGCAGAGTCTATGTACTGGTGCATACACATGTACTTACAATGATAACTGTGATGGCGAGTGTGAGACGAGTAACTCCCCCCAGCAGACTGCCTGCCCCCAGTACAGCCATGACTCCAGGGTCCATCCACTCCCACGACTTGTCTATAGGTATCTCATACCCCGTAACATGCTGGTACAAGTCTAACAGTCCTACACCTAGTGCACGGCCATACAGGGCACCAGATATCCTGTAACACAATCATCATACAAATTAACATGCTGGTACACCCAGTGCACGGCCATACAGGGCACCAGATATCCTGTAACACAAACACCATACAATGTAACATGCTGGTACACCCAGTGCACGGCCATGCAGGGCACCAGATATCCTGTAACACAATCACCATACAATGTAACATGCTGGTACACCCAGTGCACGGCCATGCAGGGCACCAGATATCCTGTAACACAAACACCATACAATGTAACATGCTGGTACACCTAGTGCACGGCCATACAGGGCACCAGATATCCTGTAACACAAACACCATACAATGTAACATGCTGGTACACCTAGTGCACGGCCATACAGGGCACCAGATATCCTGTAACGATTCGCCTGTACAACAACCACCAGACAACGATCACTATAACAGACGAGGTGATATTTTAAAAGTAACATTTGTCTTAGACACTAGCCCAACTAAAAGTCATCAAATACAACGAGGTGATATTTTAAAAGTAACATTTGTCTTAAACCAGGATTCCACTGAAGCCGATGATTTTCCTGGTTTTTGTCGGGCCGACAGAGGCCCGATTGGCTCTTTTTAGTTCGTCGGCCTGTTGTCGGTCCGACAAAAACGTCGGCCCGATAACTGGCCGACAGTCCAAAGTTCCACAATCGGTTACCCAACCCCTACCCGATTTCTGCTCTTCCACCAAACTGGCATACTGTCGGATACAGTCTCCGACAGGTGTCCGACAGTCGTCGCCGATATCTAGGCCAGCTCTTCCACTGATCACGTGATCGGCGATGACCTACTTTCAAGAACAAGATGGAGGTCGAGGAGATCGTGCTGCTCGCGAACGCCACTATCGGTATTTTAGCTCTAGAGGAGGGAGACATCGATGTTATCCAAGGGGTGAAAAGGAAGCACAGGTACCATGCTGCACCCTACCTGAAGGACAGGACAGATGAGAGGCAAAGGAACACCTTCACCAAGCTCCATCGTGATCTGATAGCTGTAAGTATCTTGTATAATAAGGGCCCATCCATACAAGGTAATGTCGGAGGCAGACAGTGGGGAGGAGGGGGGGGGGGTTAATCTTGAGCACAAATCGGTGATAAACTGTCCAGTAGACGGGTTATTATCCTTTTCTTTATGGACAGCCCCTGCATGGCAGGGGGGGGGATGGCTCTTGTTCTGTTAATTTAGCTTTTCTCTTTTTTTCAGATGGGAGAGGACGCTGAATTCAAGCATACTTTGCGGATGGGGCCCGACTTGTACCACGAGCTGCTCGCCAAGGTCACCCCACTGATTTATCGGAGCGACACCAACTTCAGGCCCTCTGTGAAGCCAGACGAGAGGTTGGACATAACCCTCCGATACCTTGCCTTAGGTAACTTGATATGTGTATTATCTGAGACAGAGCATGTTTTATTCAATGTTGGTTTCAATGAACCTCTCCCTTTTATTTTTATTAAAGCCGGAAAAAAAATAAAAGTCATCTTTATATAATTTAATATGTGCTTCAAAAACACTTATTTTTTTTTTTTTTGGCAGGCGACAGCAGCCAGACACTTCACCATGGCCATCTGGTGGGCGGGTCTACGGTGTACCCTATTATCCGCGACACGTGCATAGCTTTGACGGCTGTGTTGAGAGAAGAGTACATGAAGGTAAATAAAAAAATAATTATTTCTTTCTTATAAAATAAAGACCTCGAGGAAACTTTTTGGTTATGCTCCTGCTTGTCTATATTAAGTTCTTATCATTTTACAATAAAAAAAACAAAACTTATGGCCATCCAAGATGAAAAGATCTGAGATTTTTTTTAAATATTTTTCATGCAGGTACCTAGCACGACGGAGGAATGGCTTGAGATAGCCGACGGCTACGCCAGTTCCTGGCAGGTGCCCCACTGCATAGGATCTGTAGATGGTAAGCACATACGCATCAAGAAGCCAAAGAAGAGCGGGGCCACTTACTTCAACTATAAGAAGTTTTACAGCATCGTGCTGATGGCCGTCGTGGACGCTCAGTACAGGTTCCTTTACGTGGACGTGGGCTCTGAGGGGAAGGCTGGAGATTCCAGGATCTGGAAGGAAGGTCCCATGCACAGAGATATGAGTGACCCCACTAACCCCCTTCAGATTCCTCCAGCCTCTGGGATCAAAGGAATGAGGGACCTTTTGCCCTATTTCATGATCGGCGACGATGCTTTCGGGCTTTCTACCCATCTGATGAAGCCATACGCCGTCAAGGACCAAGGTATGAAACAGGTGGCATACAACTACAGGATGTCCAGGGGTCGTAGGTGTGTTGAGAATTCCTTCGGCATCTGGGTGACCAGATTTCGCCTCTTCCTGAGGCAACAGGACATGGAACCCAAAGGAGTCAAGATCCTAGTCATGGCCTCCCTTGCCCTTCACAATTTTCTACGCACCCGATCCCCCTCTGAGTATATACCTCATGGGGCTGTAGATTATGAAGACAGGGAACACGACCTTCACCCAGGAGAGTGGAGAGAGGAAGGGGGCCTGGAAGGTCTAGACAGGGCGGCGGCACCTAGGAACATGCCTCAGGACGCCAAGACCATGCGCCATAGCCTGTGTGAATGGTTTTCATCCAGAGCCGGCCGGGTCCCATGGCAGGACCGATACCTGCGGAAAAGGTATGGGTATCTGTTTGAGAGAGAAGCTACCAGGGAGGCTGGTCCAGATGATGTCCTGGACGAGGACAGTGAGTGAAGCCTGTAAAGCATGTGTCTTCTGAAAGGAAATGTCGGACGTACTATGACCAAGAGAACATATTATTGAATATTTTTATGTACCACAACCACAAGATGTTATAACAAATTATTTTTTTTTATTGACAAATCTGAACTAGAACTGTTATCTTCACATCCCTTTTGTCTGATACAATATGTATGGCACTGTCTGAGGTGTCATGCTGTAACATGCATGAAGTTGGATTG
This sequence comes from Acholoe squamosa, assembly GCA_949317995.1. NCBI lineage: Eukaryota > Metazoa > Annelida > Polychaeta > Phyllodocida > Polynoidae > Acholoe > Acholoe squamosa. Next base: position 17,809,526 of record OX439049.1, read on the forward strand.
TACATAGAAATATAACCTGTGTGAATCGGGCGCAACATTATCGTACATGAACTATCATGTGATATATAGTATCTGATAAAGGCACGATTTTACCTGAGAAGTGATGCATCGGATGAGGCAAGTTTTTTATCTTGAGTATACATACCTAAATCTATATGAAATATAAAAACATCTGATATGTGTTATGTCAGCATCTAGATATATCCTGGAGTACTTGACAGTATTGAGATCTTTACAGGTCCATTTTGATATATCATGAGATCTTTACATGTCCATAGATATGAAATCATGTTACTACAATTGTGTCTGCTGCTACGGCAACACGACATATGCACGATGTCTTGCAAATAAAATATCTTAACTTTCTTGTTTAAAAAAAATAAATTTATTTATTCTTTAATCCAACCAGAAAGTTTTTATCATATGAAAAGACAGACTAGAAAACACAAATAAATAATAATCGGCCGCGTCTCCGACAGTTTTATGATCAGAACATATCTCTAGCACGACCAAGACAGACTAGAAAACACAAATAAATAATAATCGGCCGCGTCTCCGACAGTTTTTCAGAACATATCTCTAGCACTAGGTGTCCTTACTGTCCGTCCAATTCACCGTTCACAGCCTGCACGGCTGTCAGATAAACATGGACCTTAAATTTGTCCTTGACCTTTTGGGTCATGCGTGCCATCTCCACCTCTAACATCTTGCACCACTGTGTGTCAGGAGAAACCTCCTTCTCAGGGGGGGGAGGATGGGCCTGAGCCTGGGTTCTGTTGCCCACTAAGGTCACAAGATCGTTTAAAGATTCCCCGTATGACTCATAAAACTTTTCTCTAGACTGGAGTATCTCTGAGACTGTCTTCTGTTTCTTTTCTCCAGCTTTAAGGTGTTGTGGCTCTCTCTTCTCCAGGTATTCTGCCTTGGCAGCTTCAGTAACCACATTTTTCTTTGGAATATTGTAGTTAATAGTCTTACGTTTTTCACCACTGGTAGAAGGAACAGCACCTTTCTTAGAAGTTTTACCAGACCCCTTGCCCTTATCAAGAGAAGTCGGAGGAGCTGCATCTGATTTTGCAGACCCACCTGCAGAAGTGTTCTTTCTGTGGGGAGAAAATCTTGTCCTACTGGCGATGGAATCGTCGACGATCTCATCTCCAGACTCTGCTTCAGGATTGTAGTCCACATCCTTGACAGTGTCGTCTTCCTCCTCGTCGTTCACCTCAATCACCATCTCATCGGCCTCCTCGGATGGTTCCTCCAGGTGTTTGGGCCGTACGACCTCCTGCAGTGAAATAAATGGTTGAGTATCAAATAAAACAGAAAGAAATTTTCAGCCAGGTGTGTTGTTAAATATCAGGTAAAATCAGGAGCAGAATCGGTGAACTTAAAAATATTACATACAAATCGGGATGGAATCTATTAAACATTTTAGACAGACAGAAATATTTAATGATTACCTTTTTCTGTGGATAATTGGTGTCACTTTCAAGTTTCTTACACCATGGATCTAAGAACCCACACAGCCGTTTTATGAGGGCTTTCATGTAGGGGAGCTTCCCTTCTTCAGCAGATGACCCCGATTTAATTTTTCCAGACACGATTTTCTGGTAGTCCGATCTCAAAGACGTCATACGGATGTTAATGAAGTAAGCTGAAAGAAAAGGGTTCTTTTTAATATCAGTAACAAAAAGATAAAAAGACTGTATTAAAAAAAATACATTCATATAAGAGTCTGTTACTAAAAACATTAAAAGATAGAATAAATAATTTTACTGCTATATTATACTCAGGTAGCAAAGACAACAGAAGAAAATACTGAAATTATTTTTACCTGGAATGTTGAGTTCATCCGAGATCTTAGCTAGAGCTGTCCATTTTGCAGTGGGGTCCTTGTACAAGGAGTGGCTCTTGTCATAAAGGTGGGTGCACTCTTGCACAGCTCACACAATCGCTCCAGAACTTCTGGATCCTTGAAGAACTGCCTCCCGCTGCCAGCTGCTCCGGAAGGTTTCTTCTTAATTTCTCCTATAGTTTTTTTTTGGGGTGACTACAGCCTGACTGTCGTGGATGTCTGCTTCTTCACCCTCCTCACCATCGTCTCCCTGACCTTGACCTTCTTCTTCACTGTCGTCTTGGACCTGCTCGCTCCTACCAGAAAGGGTGTATGGAGGGGATTTAATACAGGCCTTCTTTGCAGGAGGGCCTGATGAACAGGAACTGTCTTGGGTTTTTTCTTGTAGGACCTTTTTCTGCTTCTTGGGAGGAGGTGGCGTCGGAGAACGAGGAGAAGGTGGAGGGCTGACTGACCTCTCCCCCTTTTCCATGTCGGGCAGTAGGTTACGCTTGGTACCCTTCTTGTTAAGGAGACGAGGCAGAGGACCTGAAGTACGGGCACAGGTGGACTCCTCCAACTTGTCACGAGACACAGGAGTGGAAGATAGAAATGGTTCCTGTACACTTAGGTCTAGTGCAGTGTCCTCTATAATGTCAATTTCATCTGAATCTTCGTCCACGACAGCCAGGTTTTTGGTAGTAGTATGTGTACCGGTATTTTTTTTAGACATGGCCGTGCGAGCTTCTCCCAACTCATCTGGTGTCAAGTCGGGCAATCGAGCCTTACCTCTTGCAGAGAAACGTTTCGCTGGAGCCTTGGGTTCTTCCTGCGTCTCTATGACTACGTCTGAACTGTCTTTTTTACTTCTAGGGGGTTTGAAACCCTTGTTTCCTCCCCTTCCCCGACGCCTCGAACCTGCTCTACCCGACATCTTGTTTGTTTACGGCCAAAGCGAAGGTCACATGACTTGCACGTGACAAGCAGCCCGACAGCGGTACCCCAAGTGAGAGAAAAGTGAACTATTTCTGTCGGCCCGACAGCGAAGTAACCCGACAGGTACCCGATTTTTTCTAATCAGTTAGAAAAAATCGGGTACTGTCGGGGACCGTCGGAGATACATCTCCGATGGTTCCCGATGAAAAAAAAATAGGCCTTCCACCGAAGACGATTTAAGCCCGATTGTTGCCCGACAGAAGCCCGATAGTGCCCGATAGCTGCCCGATAGTTCCCGATGCTGCCCGATGCGTCCCCGATGCAACCCGATGACAAAATCGGACAACTATCGGCTTCAGTAGAATACCCGCTTTAGACACTAGCCCAACTAAAAGTCATCAAATACAAGATTATTCCAGAAACCCTCCGGAACATAACTGTCTTGTGGATCTCCTAATATAAGAAGTTTGGATTAGGCAACAGGGGTAGACACTAGCTTTTTCAGTCATGGGCCACCCGGGCCCGTAGCTACATAATCCTATGGGCCAGCACCAATATATGTGGGCCCAGAATGAATATTTCACATTTATCAAAAAGAAAATCATAACTTTTTCCCATTGAATCACATTAAGCACAAATAAAATATCCACTTTCCTTGTAATTTTCCCTTTCTAACGATATACTACATGCCTCATTTGACTTAACCAATACTCTTAGAATTTTTCTCATTAATTCCTGTGGGCCACCCAGGCCCTTAGGAAGACATCGCTTTAAAAACTGTGGGCCCGAAGCCAGAATTGTTAGGTCATTGCCCCGTTTTGGGGTAATGAAATATCATTAACTACCGCGAGTGTTAATTCAAACATCCCGCTCGGCCCAGCCCTTCACTCTCCATACATTTTCACCCTCACTCTCCACCATAACCTCACCTCACCTCTCACTCACCTCTTCCTCATTCGTCGCTTCACCTCTCACCCACACACATCGTTTCTCCTGCACTACATTGGAATACACTACAAATACACCGCTCACTAATAAGTATCACTCAATTTTTTACACAAAACCTTTTATTCATGAACTTTTATCTGTGATACCCTAAGGATTGAGCTGGATTAAATTCCACATAATATTCTTTCCTGCCAACAACATGGCACCTGCAAAGCCGCCGGCGGTGAGGAGAGGTAAAGCCCCGAAGAGATCAGCTAGCAAGCAAGGCCCACTGGGTAAAAACCCATATAAGCTAAGGCCCCAACAAGAAGAAGAACCCATATTAAACATTCCTATTATTCAGCCTCCTGCTCAGAAAAACCAACAAAAGCAGAAAACACGGGTTCGCCATGATACTACCGTCCACACTACGAATGACACTTCCAATAGGTCTAACACGTCACTCAGGGTCTCAGTCCTAGAGCAGGATATGAATAATATTAGAGAGAAGGTCGACACTATACATGACAAACTCGACCTTATTATTGACTCTAACCTATCTAGGGACCGAAGTCAGGCACACAGTACCCCACGACGTGGTCACGCTGCACGCCAGTTAGACCTCAATCCTGCCTGCCCCCCGACATAAAACTATCTAAAACCAGACGATACAGTCAGGTATCCCACTATGAAGGAGTTACAGTCATTCCCCGGTGCGTCTAACTTCATAACCCAGCAGATTCTCAAGGAGACCTACCAGCCGCAGGCCACAGATGGTAAGGCATTGTTTCTGAATAATCCATTTCAAAAAACACCTTATTGCTAAGCCATACATGTATCTGGACCGCCCGGGCTGCACTACGCTGAAACAGAAGTTAGATGTTAGAAATACCATGACTGACCTCGAATATATCGACGCACTTACCACTCTTATAAGACGCACTGACGCATAACCCCCTGAAAACTATAAACACATGATGGAGCATCTATCACATGTTACAAAAGACGCTAAGCAGAGGGACTGGAAAGGGGTACTTACCTGGTCACAGCACGTATTTGACAGTGTAGAGAGGGATGATTTTGCATGGGCAGACTGGCATAAAGTCCAGCAGGCACGGTACATGTATTGCTTTGCCCCGCCTATCCAAACAGACCGTAACGTCCCTTACTCTCAGCGTGCTCAAGTTACCGGGTCACAACAGTCAGCTCAGTCAGTCCCATACAGTCAACTTTGCCACCAGTTCAATTCAAATCAGGGCTGTTCTCACAGGACACATCATGCAGGCACGTACCATTACTGCTCATATTGTCATGACAAAGCCGACAAGCTGTGCACTCACCCAGCAAACAGGTGCGATCGCAAATACAGACATCAGAACGGCGGTCGATCACAGTTTGACAGGCCCAATCACAACAACAACAATGCATATTTGGCGTAATAATGCTGATCGCCAAAACCAGCCTCCACCTTCAAAAAACGCCTAGAGGGGCCCGCAGACAGCACCAACATTACTGCTGGCCCCCGGCATAACACTGTGGATATGTTCCCATGTTACATATACTCTGTAAATCCTCGAGATCGTCGGTTTTTATATTACAATCAATCCTTGGCCGACCCGACGCCTCTCGACCATGGGCGCCGCCATCTTGGTGTGTACAACGTCACGGCCTCACCACACAGCAACATGGCCGCCTCCACACCAAAGCACGGCCGCCACCATCTTGAGCACTGTGACGTCACCCCTATTAGTGGTAAAAATATGGCCGCTCGCATGACACAACAACACCGCCGCCATCTTGGAGACGATGACGTCATTCGGCCCGGGTCTCCCCTTCCCGTCGGCCCTCGGGCCAAACATGGCGGCCCCAACCTTCCGGAATCATGCTTCGACCTTAGTGGGTTGGAGTTTAACACCGCGATACTTCAACAAGACTTCAAATATACACTGGAGGACAGTCTACAACGCGGGCAGGCTACTGATAGATACCACAGCCCGCCTGTCCCGGCCTCACAAAGGCTACACGCTCCGCCACAGCACTCGCAACTTGACGCGCAGCGTGTCGACACAACAGCAACATGTGTGAGTATAGACTTTGAAGCAATTAAAGCTATGTGCGCTGAAGATGTTCGCAATCAAGAAATTGACATTACCCCAGATGCATTCAAAGCCCATAGACAATCATATTGGCCACATGTCAACACTACTTATGTTAATGCATCGATGGCCGAAACTTATGAAAAGGTCAGGGCTACCGGTATTCCAAATGCTCTTGGAGCCCGCATTCCACTCCCCACAGGCTTAAACCTCACGGAATGGAAAAACAGACTTGATGATACTCCAGACCACTTAGAGTTGTTGGACTATCTCACATTCGGTTTTCCACTAGGCTATTTGGGCCAAGCCTCTGACAATCATGACACACCAAATCACAGTAGCGCACTCGAATATCCTAAACATGTCAACAGGTTCATTCAAAAAGAGATGTCGCTCAATGGCTTAGAGGGGCCATTCATTCAGCCTCCATTCAACGAGTGGGTACACATTTCCCCACTCATGACTAGACCAAAGCGGGATACTGATGAACGCAGAATAATCACTGATATGAGCTTCCCGAGGGAAAAATCAGTAAATGCATTCATTTTCAAGAACACGGTTGCAGGCAAAACTCAAACTCACAGCCTCCCGACTGTAGAGGCAGTCAGTCGGGAGATAATGGCACAAGGCCCAGGTTGTTTTCTCTCTAGTCTGGACATTTCAAGAGCTTATAAAAATCTAAATTCTGATGTGTTGGACTGGCCTTTATTGTGCTTCAAATGGGCTGGAAAGTTCTATTTAGACAAGTCAGTCCCCTTTGGCGCCAGAGCAAGCGCCAGCCATATGCAACGAGTTGCTCAATCAATAGTTACCATGTTAGCAAAACAGAACATTTATAGTCGAATGTATTTAGACGATTTAATTATTGTCTCCCCAGATCAAGACAGCGCTCATCAACACTTTCAATATGCACGACAGTTACTCCAGCACCTTGGACTGCCAGAGGCTAAGGACAAGGCCCAAGAACCATCTCCGGCGGTCACATGGCTGGGCATTGTAATCAACTCGACCGACATGACACTCTCTATACCATCTACCAAGCTTGCACAGGTAAAGGACAAGGTCCATAGGTTGGCAAACCGCAGATCGGTCTCGAGAAAACAATTCCAGAGTCTTCTCGGGGCACTTCTGCACATTGCAAAGTGCATAGGCCCAGCCAGACTATTTATAGGTCGCCTCTTGGATGCTCTTAGGGCGTCTAAGGGCCGCTATGTAAAATTCACTCATGAAGTACGCAAAGACCTACGCTGGTTTACCGAGTTCTCAGAACAATGGAATGGGATTGGCCTCATTAAACCTTCTCATTTCACTCAGACAATACATGTGGACGCCTGCCCATCAGGGGTAGGGGGATCCAATTGCACCTCGGCTTACGCTGGTCAAGTATCACAAAGAGACGACCATGTACTTAATATATGTCACCTTGAAGCTGCAAACGTAGTCATTGCTTTACATACGTTTGTGGGTTCAAAGGACAGAGGGGGACATATACATGTATATTGTGACAATGAAGCCGCAGTTCAGGTATTCTTGACAGGGAGGGGGAAGGACAAAATACTGTTGGACTGTGCCCGGGCGGCATGGATGATGCAGGCCATGTACAACATAACCATTACATATGATCACATTCCTGGCGCCCATAATAACTTTGCAGATGATCTTAGTAGGGCCCACTTGGGCTCTCAGTACAGAGATAGGGCCCTTTCAAAAATCCATATTGAAGGCATGAACATAATACATGGCTGTGACTACTTCCTAAGGCAGATCCAACCTTCAATCTTTTGCAGATCCGGTTTTCAGATCACTGCAGCAAAGAGCACTCTCCCGGCAAGACACAGCAAGGGCCCCGGGAACCATAAAAAATCGCAAGTCAACTATGAAGGGATACCTCGCCTTTGCATACCGTATGAGGTTCAACCCGGAGCTCCCCACGTACCAGGAGATGACCGCATACATAGAATACTCTCTAATCTCATCCAGGTGCCCAACAAAATGGCGCACATCAGGCGCCACATGCACTACATAGGGGTGGATCTCAAGCCTTTCTTCCACCCAAAAGTAGTGGCAGCCCTCGACGCGGTAAAAAGGGACAAGTCATTCATCCCACAGCCAAAGCTACCGGTACCAATGACTTACCTCAGGTCCATCCTGGCCACACTCAAAGACACTCCACTTGGCCGGATACACAAAGCAGTGATACTCCTCATATACCATGCAGCACTTCGCCAAGGGGAGGTGCTTCCCCCAACAGTCGCAGCCTACAGCTATATATACCACCTCACAAGAGGAGATGTAAGGCTCCTGTCGGACTTTGGCATGGTACGCATAAAGTCTGGAAAAACATTACAACAGTACGACCAGATAAGGGACATACACATCTATGCCATACAGCCGCCCACGTACTGCCCAGTGACAGCACTCAAAGCAGTCATAACAGATACTCCAACAAGATCACTCAGAGACCCCATGTTCATGTTCCCAGACTCAAGGCTTGCAGTCCCCACATCACACATGAACGGGATCTGGCAGAAGACATTAAAAACTCTCGGCATGAAAAAGGCTCCACTTAGCCTTCATTCCCTTAGGAAAGCCGCTGCTACTGAGGCACACCGGGCAGGTTGCATAGACAAGGACATTCAAGTATTTGGACATTGGACATCAGATTCATACAAAGACTATATCTACAGGCATCCTCAGTCCTACATTCAAAAGATGATCTCCAATGCTATCTACCAATGAACTTTCATTAAATCATTACCATTATTATTTTAAACCTTTCTTTCCCACCACCCATCCCTCTTCTCACATCTTCACAATTTCTTGGCAGGTTTGGCCCAAATATTATCCAATCAATTGTTATTTTACTCTATCATACATATTATTAGGGTATTTTATTATTATTATTATTATTATTATTATTATTATTATTATTATTATTATTATTATTATTATTATTATTATTATTATTTATGTTTCATTCTTCATGGTTGTCACTATTAAATACAACCTTCAAAGTTTATCACTATTAAATAATAAACTTTATTACCCAAGCCTGCCTCCTCTAAGTCTGTTCCGAGCGTAGATAGTTAATGGTTAGGTCATTGCCCCGTTTTGGGGTAATGAAATATCATTAACTACCGCGAGTGTTAATTCAAACATCCCGCTCGGCCCAGCCCTTCACTCTCCATACATCTTCACCCTCACTCTCCACCATAACCTCACCTCACCTCTCACTCACCTCTTCCTCATTCGTCGCTTCACCTCTCACCCACACACATCGTTTCCCACCCACCCACACCTTTATATAAAATTTTATCTTTCATCATTCCATTCTTCACTCCACAAATCACAAATTGTTTTTTAAACCAAATATTATCCAATCAATTGTTATTTTACTCTATCATACATATTATTAGGGTATTTTATTATTATTATTATTATTATTATTATTATTATTATTATTATTATTATTATTATTATTATTTATGTTTCATTCTTCATGGTTGTCACTATTAAATACAACCTTCAAAGTTTATCACTATTAAATAATAAACTTTATTACCCAAGCCTGCCTCCTCTAAGTCTGTTCCGAGCGTAGATAGTTAATGACAGGCCATTGGCTCCCGGGCTAGCGTTAGTGTCTACCCCTGGGCAAGAAAAACGAATTCTCGAATGCCGGAAAACATTAGGAAAGAGAGTGCCTAAGAAAGGTCTTTAAAATATCAGTTACATCTTTTATACAAAATGTCCCTACTTTTCACCAAGAACTAAGAAAAACATTTTTGTAACCCCTAAAGGTTTTCTATGAGCGAATGCTTTGAATTCATTCTTTGCATTCCAAAAGAAATATATATTTTCTTAGTTAAATGCCTAAACCGAAAAATAAAATAATATAAAAACCCCGTTTTGGAGCACAATAACATACAGGAGTGGTACGAAGGTTCCGCCGGCTATGGCGCTACCAGCCGTCCAACACGTCATGAAGAGCCAGCAGCCCAGGATGGAGCCCAGTGCAGCGTAGTTATAGATCCGGTGTAACCCGCGCTGACACAGCCGGGACAGGATGTCTGTACCTGAGTTCATCATGATGGTAGCCACTGCAACAAGAAAACTTAACGTCAAATCAATGTTAATGATTGGTTGATTCACGTTGGACAACTAGAGGAAAACAAAATTCTTTTACCTTCACTGTATGTTTGGTTGTCTTTACATGTATACCTCTCAGGTATAAAAGTCTTGTTACTGAAAGAGAAAATAAGTTTAGGTTACTTAGTTCAAGTCAAAAGATCTGTGCGTTGTATAGACTGTTTATAATCGATCTATATTCTGCTATCCAAACGGGTCAGAATGGTGCATCAATGGAGTGCTGGTGAGTTACTCACAAGCAATGTATTTGTGCATCCAAACAAACTAAATGAATAAGTTAGCTAATTAAATCCAACACACTCTTTCAGCTCCATCCTCATTCTAACCATGTGGTATCATAGAGGCATCATTACTTATCACTTAAGAGTCATAGACTATTTTCAGCAGATGAGGAAGTTCTTTCTGCACATTTATCAATGTTTGACATGGATCACTTACTCCCTGATATCTGTTCCTCCTATTCCCACACTCTTGCTGATATGAGTGCACTCAAAGGCTATCGGTAGGTACACTGTAACACCAGAAAACAGCAACTACCAAAGGAAAGTAAAAGGCACACATTATGATCACGATATCAATTTTAATTATGATATCAAAAATATTCATTAAATATTTTACTTTTTTATCCATAGCTTTCTTAGATGTGGATTATCTCTTTGGAGTTGATGGATATACCACCCAGAACAACGTATTGTAGGAGGGGGTAAGAGGCCCTTTGGGGTAAAAGACCCTTTAGCACTCATAACCAAGGTACTAGTTGTATGCAGCCATTTAACATGTGGAAGTAAGGATAACTTCAGGGAGATCTCTTTTGTAGGTTTTCATTATGGTTGGATGAGAAAAAGTTAAATTATCAGACATTCAATATTTTATAACTGTTAAGATCATCATGCTCAATTTGAGATAATTATAAATAAAAGGGTCCTGAAATATGCATGGATCTTTGGGTAGCAAGTTAAATGGGTTAAAAGTATTAGGTGAGGTATCATTAGATAAAGGGGTGAAGTAGTAGTTCATGAATATTAACTTTAGCTTCTTTTTTAATGACAAAAATCTAAATGGAGCATTTATTCCAATTATGATCCTCTTTATTGTGCATGTGGGCCTTTTATCCCAAAGGTTGTGGGCCTTTTATCATAAAACCATCTCATAGGTACTCAATTGATTCAAGAAAGAAAAAAATCCAATGACATTAAATGATCTAGCAATTTTTTACACATAGACACCTCTCCTGTCTCTGAAATGATAGTAACAACTGGGGGAATCGATTCTTGCTTGCTATACATATTGATATATATTATGTGACCACTCATGATGCTTAGGAGGGTCAAGGATAAAGACCTACCAGTACCAGGAGGGGGGGGGAGGTAATTATAAACATATTTGAAACCTGACAAAATGCCCAATTTGGCTGTACACCTATCAATCTGAGCATGTAAGCTATATTGTAAAAGGTAATCAATATGATGACCCTTTGTAATCACATACGATTACCCAAATAATGACAAGGTGCTCCCCCCCAGACGGCATCAAACTGAGCACCCTAAAGTGATCTACACTGATTAGTTTCTACAGCTATAAGTTTTCAGTGTGCAGCACTCCATTGGTGCATGGCTGAGGAATTTTGGATAAGCATACGGCATGTATAGCACTGGAAAGTCATTCTCAAGTGATGCATTCATGGATCATGACTACAATTAATCTATATTATCATTAAAGGGTTAATGAAATACAATGGTTACAGATTAAAGTAGCTACTGACCACTAGCAGCACACACTCAAACATTCGTGCTATGGCGTGTAACGTCTTATTAGTGATCTTCTTGAGTATCTTCCGTCTGATGGTGACGATAAGGAAGTTGAGGCGTGTGAAGATGGCACCCACAATACCACCCACTACACCCAGCACCAGGGCAGGTGCAAATATAGCCACATGCATGTTTAGTGGCTGGCTCACCTAGGGTTTGGGTGTGTTAGTAATAGAGTGTTAGTAACAATGGTTAGTCGTGTTAAGATATCTCACAGAGAAATATATTTTAACTGTCAGCCAAACATTATAGATCTTATGATGATAGCAAAATCACTGTCCCTCCAACACGGGTAGTAGGTTATAAGCAATGACTGGAGTTTTTTTTATGCTAGACGGGATTGTCCAATGGTTACGGCAATTAGGGTTATTTTAGCTGTTAGCATAGCCATCATTTATATTAGTTAACAGACACTAGTATATGTGATTGAGATCATACGATTAGTACAGAGACAATAGGTAAATGATCATATGCCTACTTCTTGTATGACCCTAAGCAGTAAAATCTAATATTTTTGGTGTTAGCGTTAATGATACATGCATCTAATGTTATTAGGAATTATAAGCAAGCTGAAATATTTATGCTGATGCAATTATTTCTTAACGACACGTATATACCCATTTTGGGTCCACATGAGATCTAATTTATGACACGAAATGTTTTCCGAAAATGAATAGTTTTGCTAGTGTGAGGCATTTCACCGTAACTGACTATTGCAATCTATTAAACCTATGGTTACCTTAGGAGTTTTTCATGGATATGATTCAAACATTGGCAACGACCCAACAATCACAGCTGGGGTCGTATATCATTTAACATTTGTTGGCAATGTCAAATGTTAACAGGCAATAAGGTTCAACATTATCAACTGATTTAAATTAGAATTTAACCTTACCGACAAACCAAATAGTCCGAATGGCGTGGACCCATACTGGAAGCCGTTAAAGGCGGCGTTAAACAGGTTAGCAGTAGCTGCCGCCACACCACAGCAGAAGAAGGTTTGCCACGACAGACGGCGCGACCAGAACGACGACAGGTCTTCCATGGCGAACAGAAGTCCTCCTATTGGGGCGTTAAAGGCTGCCGCCACCCCCGCAGCCACCCCAGCTGTCGTGAACGAACGCCTGATCATAGACAAAGCACAACATGTGTAGACAGCCAGAGGAGAGTTTCTCTTATTACATGTATGATAAGGTTCGAAGGTCATAAGTAAGGTAGTCATTGCCATGTTAAAGGGTGACGTGAGTAGTATAAGGAGAGTGGTATTTGTGTCTGGTTAATCCGTTCCCCTGATTAAGTGATGTACACTATAGTGGACGGATAACAACCAGTGGGTAATGGAAAGATCAGGGAGGGATATCTATTTTGTATACTTAGAAATGCAGCTAGTCATGAATAGGAAAAGGCTGCCTTTGTAGATTTATCAATACAAATGTGGAAAAGGAATCCATGATCCATAAAGTAATTGTTTTGGCGTAATTACTGCACATAATAAGGGAATAAGTGGTATTTATGTTTTCACCAACATATTAACAGGGGTAGACACAAAGTTTTTTTTGCCACTGGCCAGCTGGGCCAACAGCCCATGATATCTATTGGCCCGCAGCTAAAACTGTTGGCCCGGGATTTAAGCTGGTCAAATCTGTGTTATGTCAAAAAGCAATTTAAAAAAAGGTAAAAAATCGAAGAACAATGTCTGCCAGCATGATGACATTTTAACATCACATTGAGACTTCTTTTGCCAGTACATTTCTTTATAATATGGTTTCTCTATTAAATGTTTTAATGAATGAGTCCTTGTAGTTAGTTATAACAGCCTTTGCTATGAATACAACAGACATTAGTGGATAGGAGGGGGGGAGCCACTGGCCACCCGGGCCAGTAGGAAGGTTGTTTTTGAAAATATTACTGACCAGCACTCAAAACTACTGGCCATTGGCCACCGGGCCAGTGTTAGTGTCTACCCCCTGCATTAAGGAGTAGAATGCTGATCAGTTTTTTATTTGTCAATTCTATCATTATGCCTACCTGTCTTCCGGGTTGCGAAATCTGGAGAACACTTTTGGCCGGAATCCAAATGTCTTAGACTCAAACTGTCCTATTCCACAGCCGACTATAGCACTGAAAGCAAATGGAGATAGATAAGATTAACGTATATTCTACTTCTACACATTACTAGTTGTTAAATAGCAGATACACATTATATTGTTGATAAAACAGGCCTTTGTGTATATTAAGAATCAAAGTTTCTAATCTTGTCGTTGAATGGATTTGAACATAATTATTCCTTTCTTTAAAGGTGGCAATTGGATGCAATAGGCCAGTTTCAATTTTTATTCAGACACAGTGCATAAACGGTGCATAAATGGTGCCTAATTGCAGCACTAGACTCACCTGGAATGCCTTCACGTATTATGGTTATGAAGCAGAATGGTGAACAAATGATCTATGCAGCACCCGAAGAAAATATTGTCTAACACATTTTTGTATGACATGCATCTTACCCCATAGAGATGATAGGGCCTTGGATGGCGCAGGGTAATCCGCTACTGACGGCAAACACGTTAGATATAAACTTGACTACAAGGTTTTTGAAGGACAGAGTACCGTGTATGATGACCCCATTGAGGTAGGATATAACCTCAGGTACCCCTGAACCTGCCGCAGGTGGGTGGAGGAACTGTAATAAGACAATATGCCAATCACTGCACAGTTAGCATGAACCTATATATTTACTTAACATGTTAAGGGTTGTAAAGTTTGGAAACATTGGTCTAGAGAAACTAAAGAATAAGCAAAGAAGAGCCATTGAAAAAGATAACAACATCTATCAAACTAGTAGTATTCGACATTTAGCAATCGTTCATAACATTGTAAATAACCTTAATTCATACCGTAAAATCATATAAGTAACATAAAATTAAATGCTACATAGGGTCATTCAAAAATAGGTGTAAATGACTGACAAAGGAAATTAAACCAAACTAACTCACAGCCACTAAGAAGGAACTGACAACAACAAAAGCTGTGCTGATTCCTGCCAGCCACACGTAAATCCACACCTCGCCACCCTGTGAGGAATGGAGCATAGTGAGGGTTAACTATTTAAGCACCACTAATGTACGAGTGCATCAATGAAGTAAAGACTCGCCAGCACTTCATTGGTGCATCATAACGACCCTCAGGCATCATAATACATGAATGCAGCCCTGGTTCAGTCTGTGGTTAGTTACATGATGCAGCCCTGGCTAGTGAGTAACTAGCCAGAGCTGCCCTGGTTAGTTACTAACTAGCCAGGGCTGCATCACGATGCATGAATGCAGCCCTGGTTAGTTACTCACTAGCCAGGGCTGCATCACGATGCATGAATGCAGCCCTGGTTAGTTACTCACTAGCCAGAGCTGCATCACGATGCATGAATGCAGCCCTGGCTAGTTACTCACTAGCCAGGGCTGCATCACGATGCATGAATGCAGCCCTGGTTAGTTACTAACTAGCCAGGGCTGCATCACGATGCATGAATGCAGCCCTGGTTAGTTACTCACTAGCCAGAGCTGCATCACGATGCATGAATGCAGCCCTGGCTAGTTACTCACTAGCCAGGGCTGCATCACGATGCATGAATGCAGCCCTGGTTAGTTACTCACTAGCCAGGGCTGCATCACGATGCATGAATGCAGCCCTGGTTAGTTACTCACTAGCCAGGGCTGCATCATGATGCATGAATGCAGCCCTGGTTAGTTACTCACTAGCCAGGGCTGCATCATGAAGCATGAATGCAGCCCTGGTTAGTTACTCACTAGCCAGGGCTGCATTCATGCATCATGGCGACAAGCAGACATCATCTATTAATGCATTTTCTGCTGTTAAAGGGTCAATGTTAATGGAACTCTCACTTATCTCATTGACCAATTGACTCTAGTCTTAGGATTATTGAGGGAAAATCTATGTTTCCCTTCTCGAAATCATGCTCTGAATTTCCCTCTGACAAGGTATAGATCTTGCATGTTGTGGTTAAAGTTACATATAACGATGCCATCAATTTAATATACAGCATTGGATACATTGCTACTTTGGACATATACAATGTACGTGTATCAAGCTTTACAGTCATGAAAGGCTTTACACTAGAAATGATATAGTTCACTAGACTTTAAAAGGAGCGAACACTGTCCAGATGGAAGAACATGCACACAGGTACATGGCAAACAGATGTACTGGTACAAAGAAAACATATATACTGGGTATTTGAATTAAAAGCAAAGCACACTGGGTATGTAAGCATGCATGATGCTCGGTCTATTAATACTTGTAAGTCCTTATATTTGCCTTTTAATTTAGATTTCTTAACAATGTATGCTAATTTTCCATGATATGATAAGCCTTATCGGGGAGGGCCATTTATTAATAAAGCTAATTAGCATTATTGAGAAATGCTCTCCTAGTCTCCAGTATACATATATTAAGACGGTCATTTAAAGCACTTAATCCTAATAAACAATGAGAATTGGTATCGAACAAAGATATAGAAAATTCTATACTCAATCCAACACCAATTAGTACCATAGAGATGCACGAGGCTAATAGTATGTGCCATCTTAACAGTGGTTATGCATTGAGCGTTATTTAGGTCTTTGGCTACTAATACGTAACATAGACATGCCGTAGCAACGTTTATCTACATGCTTTCATCATAATGACGTTACCTGGTATATAGGCTGTGGAAAAAATGCAAAAATAGTGAATAGTTTTTAAAGCAACTATCATTTTCCAAAATAATCTATGGAGCTGCCAAGTATATATGGATGAGATTTAAATGACTTTCTCAAATATAGGTGATAAAGGGATGTCGAGAGGAAAACCTCTTTAACAAGAATAAAATTGTATGTGTGACTTGTCACAGTAGGCTCTGGGTCACAGCAATAGGGTCGTGTATGGGCAATTTCAGATTCTTTACTGTCATTATATTTTCTTTAATCATTTGTTGGTTTAAAAGGAGAGGAAGTTTTAATTGTTAGTAGAGTGAATATATGGTCGTCTCCTAAGAAAAAAGAGCATTTATTCATGCCACTTTTGAGCCTTCGGCGGGCATATGGCTACGCGTATGTCCATGAAGTGGTGTTTCTGTTTTTATTCTACCCATTAGACCCTAAGTCTCGCGATAAACTATGTCGTAAAAAAATTTCTGATTTGGAACTAAAATAACCAATATTTGAATTGAGCTGAAGGCCCACCATATATGAAATTTTAAGGCTCAACTCTCATTCTTAAAAAAGTTATGCTAGGCCTAAAATTTTCCCCTATCCTTCAAGCCTGCGGGCGATAATATGCTGAGATCAGATTCCGCCCGCACATGACGTGACTTCGCCTCCCTATAACAGCAACAGTGAAACATTTTTTTACTACCAGGACTGAGAAAAATCAATTTTAAGTGTCAAATACATGCATTTCTGCCCGCTAGAATGCCGATCGCCGTATATCAACATCATACATTCTATGTGTGCGTGTGTATAAGTACCAACCTTGTCATGGCATTTGCATGTACCTATTTGCAATGCATAAGTGCATCATGCCAACCAAAAGGATTTTCGATACACTCCCAAATACTGTCCAGGTATCAATGCAAATGTGTATTTTCCCTTGAAAATATTTTTTCATTTCCCTTGAATTAAGTGAATATCAGTAGGCTTAGGCATGTCAATTCCCACATAATTCCACCACCAGGTGGAGCTGTAAAAAGACTTACCCCACATACATCCCTTCCCCTGATGGGTTTCTATAGCAACCTGGGATCACCTCCTGAATCTGTTTCCCTCTCAAGGGCATATGTTAAAGCCTAAATTAGGTACCTGGCAATGGTTTTTATTTCTTGTACAGCAGAAAAAGGGGTTTTTATTGGTTAAAACCTCGTAGGCTGGTAGGGTAGAGGGATGATCATATTCAAATTTTAAAAAAAAGCTGCCCGGGTGAGGTCAGGTCCATAAAGTCTAAATGTGTCTTATATGCGGGGTGCATCTATGGAAGCCAAAGTTATGGTATCTGCCAACATTCTCGTTCAAATAGATGACCTATAATGGGGATAACTGGAAGCCATACTGAATTTATGCTAATTTGGACCATCCCATTTATTCTAACCCTTAGTGCAGGGGGGAATAAGGGCCCCTTTCCAAGTACATGTCACATATGTAGACCAAAGTTATAGCTAAATCCTTGATTACTATATAGAAATAGCAGTGCTGACGAGGTAAACGCTAATTAAGCATAGTTCCCCTACCAGTATTTTTTTTTTGATTTATAGTATGTCATTCTAAAGAACCTTTTGTTGCAATTTGTTTGAGGTCCAACCCTACTTTGCCTGGACGAGTTGCACCAGCAGCTGACATGTGCAGTCAGAGATCTAAAACTGTAATCAGACTTTGGGGAGCAGGCAGGGGGGGGGGGGGAAATGTCCTACCATATCCACCATGCCGACCATTCAAGACCCCATGACATTGTCACTGTGATTTAGGCACAACAGTTCCAGTTGATAAGTTTGGACACTTCGCACATCAAGTTAGCGTTCAACCAGGGAATAATTGGTTCAATTGCCCCCTACCCTCCAAGGCCACGGGCCTCTCCCTTACCTCAATGTATCATATGGATATGATGTGGAAAGGGAGTGGCCCGTGCATTGATACATCATTATGTATCAATGCGGGGGGCAGCTTGTGGGTTTTCGCACGCATGCACAAAAAACGCCCCACTCCTCAACGGTGGTAAAAAAGTTTTGTGCCCCCCATCCCAGAGGCGAGAATATTCGCGCCCCTCTTTGATCTATAGTAGCACACAGGCTTTTTGGCTAAAAAGAGGGCAATTTTTTTTATGCCGCCCTCTTAAAACCCACCGCCCCCCACCACCCACCCCTGTTCAGAAACAATGACTACTCCCTAACTGCAGATATCACCTCCAGCTGCAACTGTGCAAGCAACATGTATGCACATGCCATGGTTGTGCAAGGCTGGTATCTACACAAAACTAAAGTAAAGGTTATCTAGGAGGACATGGCAGGCCCCCTGACTGTGAGGGTGATCAGCACATTTATTAGCCTAAGACTTAAATCTTACTGGAGGATGCAGGAGGAGGTCCCTATTATAGACCATAAAACTTTAAACCTGTGTGACTAATTCCATTTAAATTTCACTTAACAACCATGGAGGAAGGAGTCATAGGGTGATATGTCTGGTGCACCCTGATACTTTGATGTAACTGCTAGCCACAGTTATAACACTCTGGCTGAGTACCATATGGCGGCCCCAGAGGTAACATTTCTAGGACCAAATCTTGCACTCAAGCACGAGAATCCCTGGTCATTTCCCTCTTTGTGATGTTAACTTTCAACATGTCTACTGCACTAGAGGTATAAAATTCCATCTTTACAGCGACGTGTAACAAAAACCTGGCCCAAATTATTTGAAAAAGTACTGAGATTTTTTTATGATTTAATGGAATAATTAAGGAATTTGCTTTTGAAGTAAACATCACAAAGAGGGAAATTGCCAGGGACCTTCGTTCCGGCAGCTCTCACTCTCAGATTTTGCCCAAGAAACACAACCTCTGGAGGGTCTACTAGACAAGCCCTTTGCCAGCCTTGCCAAGTTCTGGTGGATAACCTTTAGCCAAAGGTATCACTGGCACGGAGGAGGGAGAGAAAAAGTGGGGAGCGAGAGGGAGGGGGTGAGCCACTGCTCTATGTCCTTTCACAACCCACCACCACCCTTACCCTTGGTCCCTGCCATACCACACAGTAACAAGCCCCTAATATCAGACAAGCACTTTGACTTTATTTCACCCTCAGTCAACAGTGGGACCAGATTAATTATAATTCAAGTAAACATTTAAACATAACCCAGTGCACCAGTGAGTTACTGTCTGGAACACTGGGCTTTTTACTCTGCCTTTGTCCACACGCGACCCGATACACAGAAGCGTGACACATTGCAACACTCATTTCCATAAGACCATACACGACCATCTTCACCCCCACAGTATACAATAACAATATACAAAGAAACAACACTAGATATGATACTTTATGTCTCACCATTGTTCACTCATTATATCAGTCCATGGCCTTGGATGGTTTGTTTTACCCTTTTACACTGCTTTGCCTTTGAATTGTGGATTTAATGACAGGCCTCCTTTTTGTCTTAAATTGGCCTTCGGACCCACTTCTAAAGGCTCAGGTCACCCTGAGCCAATAAACAGATAAAACATTAGGTACGCTCAGCTTATGCTTGCCATTTATTCTGTTTTGATCTGCCAATAATCATATTGAAAATTTCTTGGAAAGAACGATTTGAATGAATTGGACAGTAACCAATAGTATACTGCATAAGTTGGGAACATTTTTGAATTTGGGAACAGTGGTGCTCTATCTATGCATCAAGCCCATCCTTAGGGAATTAATACACCCCCTCAAAGGATCGTCATAATGCACTAAAGGAGTAATGGTAATGCAGTGAAACGAAACCCTAGATGCCAGAACTAGTGCAATAAAGCACTGTGTTACAAGGAATCTCCCTGAAAATAAGCTTGAATCTTTTTTTTTTCAAAAATTTATTGTAACAGTGTAACTTACCTGTGCGTACTTGCGGGTTTGCTGCCACTTGACATTGCCCAGTGCTTGTAGTGACTGTTTGAGGAGGCAGGCCATCAGTCCTATAGCTATCCCTATCAGCAACATAAGCAGCCACCTGTCCCATCCCAGTCTGTATCAGAGACAAACACAGTCATTAAGTCCTATAGCTATCCCTATCAGCAACATGAGCAGCCACCTGTCCCAACCCAGTCTGTATCAGAGACAAACACAGTCATTAAGTCCTATAGCTATCCCTATCAAAAACATGAGCAGCCACCTGTCCCACCCCAGTCTGTATCAGAGACAAACACAGTCATTAAGTCCTATAGCTATTCCTATCAGCAACATGAGCAGCCACCTGTCCCATCCCAGTCTGTATCAGAGACAAACACAGTCATTAAGTCCTATAGCTATCCCTATCAGCAACATGAGCAGCCACCTGTCCCACCCCAGTCTGTATCAGAGACAAACACAGTCATTAAGTCCTATAGCTCTCCCTATCAGCAACATGAGCAGCCACCTGTCCCACCCCAGTCTGTGTCAGAGACAAACACAGTCATTGAGACCTAGAGCTATCCCTATCAGCAACATAAGCAGCCACCTGTCCCACCCCAGTCTGTATCAGAGACAAACACAGTCATTAAGTCCTATAGCTCTCCCTATCAGCAACATGAGCAGCCACCTGTCCCATCCCAGTCTGTATCAGAGACAAACACAGTCATTAAGTCCTATAGCTATCCCTATCAGCAACATAAGCAGCCACCTGTCCTACCCCAGTCTGTATCAGAGACAAACAGTCATTAAGTCCTATAGCTATCCCTATCAGCAACATAAGCAGCCACCTGTCCCACCCCAGTCTGTATCAGAGACAAACACAGTCATTAAGTCCTATAGCTTTCCCTATCAGTAACATGAGCAGCCACCTGTCCCACCCCAGTCTGTATCAGAGACAAACACAGTCATTAAGTCCTATAGCTATCCCTATCAGCAACTTGAGCAGCCACCTGTCCCATCCCAGTCTGTATCAGAGACAAACACAGTCATTAAGTCCTATAGCTATCCCTATCAGCAACTTGAGCAGCCACCTGTCCCACCCCAGTCTGTATCAGAGACAAACACAGTCATTAAGTCCTATAGCTCTCCCTATCAGCAACATGAACAGCCACCTGTCCCATCCCAGTCTGTATCAGAGACAAACACAGTCATTAAGTCCTATAGCTATCCCTATCAGCAACATGAGCAGCCACCTGTCCCATCCCAGTCTGTATCAGAGACAAACAGTCATTAAGTCCTATAGCTATCTCTATCAGCAACATGAGAAGCCACCTGTCCTACCCCAGTCTGTGTCAGAGACAAACAGTCATTAAGTCCTATAGCTATCCCTAACAGCAACATAAGCAGCCACCTGTCCCATCCCAGTCTGTATCATGGAAGGCTTAAACATCGTGATTAAGGCCTGATTCCACTGTATTGGAATAGCGTCCCTTTTTAGTTTTATTTTTATCTATACAATTTTCAAATTAGAAAAAAATAACACAGAGCCAATGCAGTGGAACCAGCCCTTTGGCCAGGGCTCCACTGGGACGACGTTCACTGTAGGAGCACAGTGGGGTGTTTCAGAAGCAGGTAATGTTTACAACCGGTCATAAGGAGATATGATAGCAGTTTTAATAGTGATTGTAGGCTTATAACTGCATGTGTTTCTAAAGCATTACCATTACCTTACTGTGTCTATAACTATAATGACTGGCAAGAGATGATAATAGTTGCAGTTGTAAGTTTAGAATCTAACAGTTTTAGAAACAGATATTTAATGTTCATTATCATGTCCGGCTTCTGAAACACCCCACTGGGGATCCAGAGTAATCATTTGTTCATGGCGAAATGCAAATTATGAATACAAAAATTATGTTAAATGTAATGAACAGTGTAATGTAATATAATGAACCCTCCCACTGAGTCTCAATGGGCACAGAACATTGAATGAAGTTCGACAGTTAGCTGATTAACAAATTGCCAACACGTTGATTCAACGTTCTGTGTCTCTATAGGCTGTGTCGTGTGCTCCCAACATTGCCTAGCCAGTGAAGTTTCAGCTACATAGACCATGAGAGCCAAATGGACTGCTTATAAACAGTTAGTCACAGATTGATTACCTGAAATTCAAACGATTATTTATTATATAGTTCTATAGGGTAAGTGGGAGTAACATAGTTATTACCAAAAGGGGAAGATGAAAAAGGTGAATTAGGAAACATTGTTATGGGAGGCCTTAGTACCATGGTAAGAGAGGGCACTAGAATTCCTCCTGTCAATAAGATGTCATATTTCGGGGAGATTGTCGGGAGATTTTCCAAGTGGAAGCTTTGCAAGGAATCTCCTTCCCTTAAATATGTCCCTGGAAATTAGGTTCCCTTAGGCCGACTAAAATATACAAAGACGCTTTAACCATACAGCCAGTGCTATAGACCCTGGTTTAGTGTGGGTTAGAGATACACTGAAATCCCATATTGACAATACCAAAGTTTATGACCTTAAATCGTGATTCAATGACTGCAAACCTTGACCCTATACACCTACCCATCATTGCGTTCTCCTGTGCATGCACACCTAGAGTGAAGGTAGCACATGCCATAATTACATTGTGTGAACAAAGGCTGCCTTCAATTTCGCAAATTGTGCAATTTTGTAAATGATGCAACTGGATGACCTACAATTGCTCTCTGCATGACTAAACTGTAGTGAAGTCGTAGAGGCTGCTTGTACATGTATGACTTTAGCATGAGTAATTTAGCCCCTTGGTCCAAGCCTTCGTCTGTTGAAAAAAAGGGGAACTAAAACATTGATTGGTAAAGCTTACCACTCCATAATATATGCATTGAAACTCATAGTGAATAATACGTATTTCTTGTGATGACGTTGGGCCATCACTATGACAATATGAAGTTCTAAATTTGGTATCATTAATTTGGTTTTTCAGTGTAGTGTAACTTGGAAGCTGTGAGAACTATATGGAACATTAGGGGGGATTTCCCGATATGCAAGTCTTTTTAAGTATCAATTATATCATTAGGGGGTGGGTGCACAATAGAAGTAATAATATAGCCCTACCGTGGTAAGTACTCTGCAGGACGAGGGCTGCATTCACGCACATTGGTGTCAAATAGGCCTAATACATTAAAACACCATAGCCAATGGCATGTACAGGACCAATATTAGCCTACCTGGCAGGATGGTCCCGCAGCCAGTTCATGTAGATAGCGGAGTGGGTGGGTGCATAGTTAACAGAAGAGAAGGTGGCCATTGTCTTCAGCTGTCGGTCTGTGAAACGCTGTGATGTATGCACCGTGAACGCTGACATGCGCCGGTGCATTAAGCTGGTCCTTGATGCCTGGCGGGACAACTACAAGCGCAATGAAGGAATTGTCCTCAGCGTTAATATTATCATTTAATTGGAAAAAAAAAATTCTTTTGTATTATAAGATGTTTGTGAGGTAAAGAAAACAATGGGGATGTGTAAAAACTCTAAACCATATTGAATTAACTTCAGCGTACTATGTAGTATAGGAGCAGGAGGTCAGGGTTATCATTAAAATTACCGTTATGCATGACTAAAGTGGTTAATGGTTGTTTTCTTGGTTTTATCAGTGTATTGTCTTGTAAAGCAACAAAGGAAGAAGACAATAATTGTCGACAGGGTACGGTCAGCTTTAAGATTGAGATTAAGCTAATACTTAAAATTAACAAGTTTCTTACAACATAACTGCATTACAACTATGAACTTAGGTGTATCGGGTATTAATGATAGGAAAGCCTGATGATCAAAACAAAGTTGACAATATAAATATCATCAAGAGTAGTTAGGTGTTCTACACCAGCAGAAAGTTGAGAACTATGACACTATTGTATAACCATAGCCTTATAGATCTATATAACTTCTAAAGTTAAAGGAACCCTTCTACAATCATGAGCTGTGCAGCTAAAAGTATAGATATCAACGTAAGTGCACATTGGACCACCTTTTTATACAATGTCCTGCACTTGAGGTGTCTTATTTGTTCAGTTATGAAATAATTCCTACCTAAGGACCATTGATGTTATAAAAGTTATACACAATACTTTGTCATCAGCCCTTGTCAGCTGTAGTATAGGATTAACCCAGTATAGATGGAGGCCGACCTGGTCTCAGAATAGCGGTCACTGCTCCATTCATCATTACTCCGTTCCCTCCACCGATTGAAACACCCGCCTTCATACTGACATATCTATATCACAAAAATCGTCATATCCATGCATATAGGGCACCTCTAATATATACACTGTGTAACTTATGTTTGTTCAACAGATTGTCCCTGTGCCATTGTGTATGCTATGAGTAGCCCATAGTCCATACTAATGTGTGCACACATTCTCATTACAAAAGATTGACTTTGCATTGGGCCGAACATGAGGGTAAAGTTAATCACTATATTCTCAGTTATTCATGGCCGAAATGACTGCAAACTCCACAATTAAGTTGTTGACTATATGATCAAGGGGGGGGCAGAATTTTTTTTACCCATCCACGCGCAAACCCACCAGCCCCCCTGTTGTTAAACAAGAAAAATATGGCAATGACCACGGATAGGAGTTGCCACTCTGCAGCCGACTTGTGACGTCACAGCCGACATAATGACGTCACAAATTGCGTCACAAGGTGACCGTGACATCACTGACAAACCGTAAAACATAATGAAGTTGCTACGATCGCGGCGCTCCCGGCCACTACGCGGCAAGCAACTCTAAATAATGATCACTCCCTTAAGAGAAAATGAACAATATGTGCACCCTAATGCCCGAATTCACAATTTATCAAATTTATCCAAACAGCAATTTTCACAGCACTTCATGTATTAGGATAGGGTGGCACTTTCTCTTAAAACTCTAAATTTTAAAAACTCATTTCTCTATCTCTGTACGGTAAATTTGTTATGGTTAGTTTCTTTGATTATTCTAGGAAACAGAAAGTTTAAACCAGAAGCACATGAAGAATGATGTTTACCTCTCGGACATAGAAGTACAAGGCTCGTGGTTTGGGGTTTCCCTTCTTCCCCGGGTCCTTCATCTTGTGCAGATGTACACCTAGACACAGTATTACAATACATGCTAGCTTAAAACTAGAGTTAACTCACTTAAACACAATGTACATATTTAACCCTAATAACTGCACCTTTTGTTAACATGGTGCATGTCATTGGTCTTCTTAATATGTTTAAAGTAACGGTGATTTAATATACAAATCTTAAGTAATCTTACAATATAGGATAAGATTTTTATAGTGTACCAAGGTGTTGATAAGGGTATGTGACTGATTTGTATCCACCAACAACTCGTCCCAAATACTTCTAGCAATGTAAATGTCATGGATAGAGACCGTAAAGGTTTACCATAGAGGACATTCACCGCAACCAAGGGCCATAAATGTGATAATGGAACTCAAATTTAACAGTGGAATGGAATTGGCATAGACATTTCTTATGACATTTGATATACAGTCACCAGGAACTTTTTTTCTTTTATGTTAAAAGAATTTCTGAATTTATATGTTATTCACCATATTGTCCAATGTAGGTGAAATACCTTTGAATAAGTGCTTGGCCAGAGCTGCGGGCGCTGCTGGTGGATGGGAAAGGGCTCAATGGGGCTTACCTGTTTATATTAAAATTAAAATTTATATCTATGATAAAACTAATTAACAATGAAAACAAACTTATGCCTACTTTACAATTTTTACAACTTTAAGAAGTAAATATTTATGTCTATAAGTATAAGAGTAGTATAATGAAGGCTGACCTTTCCTCCTGCTGCACCATAGAGAGAGGGTATGGACAGGGACCGTTTGCCCAGGCGGCTAGCTGAGGGTGTGTACGGGGGTACAGGCTCCTCCTGGTCCAATCCCCCGGCCACGGAGCTGTAGCCGTTATTGGTGTAGTAGGTCCTGTCATCCAGCTCAACCTACAACACACAGCAGCATGGGTATAGCAGTACAGCAGGGGCAGTTAGGGAGCAACTCACAAAATGTGTGTTTGGGGCTGGGGGGGTGGAGCAGTTGACAAAATGTGTGATAGGGGATGGGGTGGTTCATCTCACAAAATGTGTGTTTGGGGCTGAGGGTGGAGCAGTTCACAAAATGTGTGTTTGGGGCTGAGGGTGGAGCAGTTCACAAAATGTGTGTTTGGGGCTGAGGGTGGAGCAGTTCACAAAATGTGTGTTTGGGGCTGAGGGTGGAGCAGTTCACAAAATGTGTGTTTGGGGCTGAGGGTGGAGCAGTTCACAAAATGTGTGCTTGGGGCTGAGGGTGGAGCAGTTCACAAAATGTGTGTTTGGGGCTGAGGGTAGAGCAGTTCACAAAATGTGTGTTTGGGGCTGAGGGTGGAGCAGTTCACAAAATATTTGTTTGGGGCTGAGGGTGGAGCTCATAAAACATGTGTTAGGGGCAGTAAGGGAGCAGCTCACACAATATGTGTATTTAGGGGAGAGGGTTTAACCAATACTAGTGTAGGGCCTCGTAGATCATGATATAGTGTGAGCGTCTCCCTCGAGAGGGCGTTTCGAGCGGTGCGCCCATCACCGGTAGTCACTAGAGGTCTCTACGACCACTGGTCTCTGCAGGGTGGTGGCAGCACTGTTCGCCTCGCCCCAGCTCCTACCTGGGGCCGGGGAAGACGTTAGTCTGGCTCTGCCTGCCAACGGAGTCGGACCACCCTTACCTGAGCTTGCACATAGCTAAGCAGTACACTTCGAGGTGGATGTAAAACATATACCGTAATAAATACGTGCCGGTTGCACTAACCCGAGATACCTTGTCTGGTTTTCACTTCGAACTAGTCGAGACCTTAATCCGAACCATTACACTAGCATAGGGTGAATATGACAAATTGTTTACAATATGGTATAAATTATGATGCGTTTTGTTCGTTTCCCCGACTTTCTGAATGTTTTTACATCCTTGTTTTCTTTATCTCCCCTTTATCTTTCTTTTAAGATCATTGTCCTTTTTTTAACATGAGATTTAAGGTACAGGTGATACTACCAATTTCACATTTCTTTGTGTATCAATACTTTACTGGTACAAAACTCGCCAGTGTTGCACCTCGATGAACTTTAGCCAACCTTCAGGTATACATCAATGACATATCATTGGCAGGATGCATGCATCCAGCATCACACGTCACTCACAAGGACTGCATTTTGGTTTTCTCAAAAGAGTAATTAGGCATCTTGCATTGAAGCACAGTATTGTCCTCCAGGGGTAATATCAATCACTGTTTAGATTAACTATTTATTGGAAATGGCCAAGATTATATGTTAGCTGTGCCAAATATTTCAGGTAGTGCCGTCACACTCTTCCAGCATATTTGTACACATGTCTCAGATTCCTGGTCGGTGAGTGACAAATCGGGTTTCAGTTATCTGGGTGGTGGTTTTTTTCTGGCACAGAATGACTCTATTATTGTACTGTCATCACAAAAAGAGCAACCAGGAAAGAATACAACGTAGTAATTACCAAGCATGGGGCACAGAGAGCGGGAGGCCGTTTTACCCTGTAGAGGGGCGCATACTGCGTTAACCCTTTAATGACCACGCCACTTAATCTTACTCACTTAAGGCCGGATGCAGACTGAGGCATATGGCACCAAAGTGAGTATAATTTGATACCCAGCATCATCCTGGACTGGTACTCTGGCAGATCCCGGGGTGACAGATCAGGCTGACTATTAAATCATACTCATTTTTGGCGACATTGCCTGACATGGATCCAGCCTCAAATGAGTAAGAAATTAATTTTGTTCAGTGATGATTATTCAGGTTCATTCACAATCAGGATGTCACAGGCAGAGGTGAACGACTGTATCGATTCACCCCAAGGGGGCCTGTCTCCCAAGAGGGTGAAGCATGAGTAGGAGACAAGTCCCTTAGCAGTGGCGGATCCAGGATCTGGAAAAGGAGGGGGTGCAGCCTAAAAAGAGGGGCGCACCCCCTATTTTTGAGCAAGTTTGGGGTCCAAAATGTGTTATTAAATTCTTAAGTACTTGGAAAAAGGGGGTGCGCGTGCCCCCACGCCCCCTCTAAATCTGCCACTGCTTAGCCTGGGATGGATCATTGAAAATCTATTCCATAGATACCATCTCTGTATTTATTTCATGTTACGTTGACAAATGACGACTTTAATTCACAGTCATGTGACCAGGAGTGTGGATCAAGAAAAGGTTATTGAATGGGGGTGTGCAGAGCAGCTCTCCATTGTTAAATCTATGGGACTGTCGTATTCATGAATACAAAATAAAGGCAAGACCTGCCTTCATTCATAATGATGAAGCCCAAAGAGGGTACACGCCGTAAATACTCTTATCTTTCCATGCGAAATGCCTGAATGTAGAGTTACTAATCAAGGCTGCACCCATGTATCATGTTCCCTCTAACGTGCCAATGCAGTGAGTTTACTCCAGGGGCTGTCTCTGCATCAATGTATTATAAACACACAAATGACAAACAAGAAGGATGGATATTGAAGCATCATGTAGCCGTTATAGGGATATGAAGAGATGTATGTTATATCATGTTCTGCATTCACATTCCTTCTTTCAGTCAGGGCCTCCGTATAGAGGGTGACATGGATGTGTATACCAAATGATGAACTGGGGTGAGTATTGTTGGGTCGGTGCCTGCATAATGAGAGTACCACTGGGCCCTGGGGTATCTGGATCCACCCTAGTGAAGGTATACCCTAAACATACCCACACACAACCCCAATAGGATACCCTATAGCGCTACTCATGAAATCCCTTAATTAGCAAACTCACTAACTTAATAGGTTGATTCCCTTAGGTGTTTGCTTTCATACACTAATTGAGAAACTCAGCATCAAGCTCGGCAATGTTAGATATCGACCCTGGATCAACCTGACACCCCTTAAACCCCTTTTCTGGTTTCATGCTCAGCTGATATAGGGTGACAGCTGTGAGTATGTAGCAGTGTGAGCGGTACATTATGTGTAGACATTACCTCACCCTGCCACATACACGTCCTACTAAAGGTGCTGATGGTGATAGTTGTAGGAAATATGTCAGCCATTAGGCAGTTATCCTGTCTTTATCTATTATTGTTATGTTCGTATAATACATGTGTTTTGACATGGTGGTAGAGAGACTGTGTAGGACGGCACTTTGTTAAAACGCCAAAACAGACTGTAAAACCGTCAACTCTTATCATGTAGGGCCAACTTTATGACAATGCCTTTTATTATTTTGATATGTATACTACTAGTCTATGTATGGTTCAATCTCTATGACATCCTGTAAGGCTTAAGCACGGTTGATTTACATTATCTGAGCATGAACACAGATTCTGCAAAATGCACGTCCGAAATCTAGGCCGTATAAGAAGGGTCAATCAGAGTGGAAAATGTCAAATGAGCGGTCAATGTTAGATTAATCACTTTTCGACATTGTCTCAGCATTGAGGGGTTGGGGCTTTGGGATTTGGTCCTGAATTGGTGAGAGATATCGGTGGTCAATTTGGTGCCATCGAAAATCACTCCCCTGCCATGGCAGCTAAATACATCCAACGAATTGTTCGCTGAGATGTTAATAAATTTTGTAAGTTCAGGTTAGATACGGTAAGGGTATGTCCTTAATGTTAGTCAGATTACATTTGTTTTTATTGTGTCCTCTAACTGTTTGTTGGTGTTTTATATTTTGGGGATAAATCAGGGTTTTTTTAATGCAACTCCCCCACCCACAAAAAAAACAGACCTCGAGGCACAGGCAAATGGGGCAATTTCAGCAACTAGTCTACATTGAGATATAGATCATAGAGAGCTGGCACATCCAGGATCATACCCATACTACTGTTTGAGTCATAACAGGAATTGAAGGACAGCACGGTGATTTTATACTTTGTTCCTCTTTTTCAGATCTGTTGAATGAATGAAGCCCTGGGGAGAATATATAAAGGGCTGCAAACACACATAAAGGTGGTAGGCACGATGCACCAATAAAGTGCATTGGTGCATCATGCCAATGATTGTTTAAATACATGATACAGCCCATACAGGGTTAAGGGCTCTGGTCATGTCCTGACCCCAGCCCCTGGGTGCTGTTCTAGCCCCAGTCTGTCATTGTCAACCTGTAGTAAAAAAACAGCCAGACTCTGGCCTCTAATGTACTCTGTGTATGTGTGATGTATGAGGCTACACATCGTGGTGGGAAAGTTACTCTCTACTGCGTCTGAACTGTCATATTTGACTGAATATTACCCGGATAGGTTTTTGTAAACTTTGCAGTTTCTGAACATCAGACAATAACCCCTTAAAGTACTGAATAGGCAGCTTCCACAATGGGACTCTCCGCCGAGGGGCTTTTCTGGAAAGCGGGGTCTATAGTGACATGGTCGTCTAGCAAGGGGACGGTTAGAGGTTATACGGCCCAGACATCTTTACATGGGTATTCACGTAGGTATGCTGTCCCTCAAATTTACAACTCTCTGTCAATGACATTTAAATGGTAATGGGGAACCTGCGCACTGTTCAATCGACTCAGCAGTTAGCAAAAGTATGTAATTGTTTGCAATTTTCAAAACTGCCAAGGTAGAGTGGCTTGTTGGGCTTTCAGGATAGGTAGAAGTGTAGATAGACTAACCTGGTCCTGTAGGACTGCATTTATCTCAGGTAGACTGGTACGTGGGATGCGCCGCTCCTTCTGTGGACGTGAAGGAGTGAGGTGTGAAATATTCCATGTTAAAGATAAACCGCTTGTATCAATGGTGAATTAGCCCTCTACGGATCACATAAGTACTCCATCAATAAAATGCCAATTTTTATTCTGCTCAGTGTACTAGTCAAATATAGCTCTTTTTCTTTAGTATTTATACATCCATCTATTCATTTTCTCTTCTATTAATTCATATTGTATTAAGGGTTTAAAGGTCATGAAAGTATTCCTATATCAGTGAACCTGTAGGCCCTATCATTGTGGTAGATTTGAAGTCTTTATATCCCCCTATGTTAAGTTAGCCCCACAGTGCAGGATGCCCTTTTGGTTACTTACATCAGGTGGTGGTGCGGCCATGTTGGAGTCAGGTTTGTCCTCTGTGGGCTCGTTCAGCTCTATAGCTATAACAGGTAGTGCAGGGACAGCCTCTGCTATGGTCGGCAGACGCTGCAGGTTAGGGGTTGTGGGAAGCTCTGACGAACTGCTCCTTCTCAGTCTGGACCCAGGAGGAGGTCCTTCTGAAATGTGGAGAACAAAATAATATATCAGTTTATACTTCAGTGAATTCTAAAACTGCTCTGTATGATAGGTCCTTGTGCTATCATTACCCAAGGGTTAAATCATCTGCTGTAGCTGCAGTGTAGGTATTGCCACTAAAGATAGAAAGGCTAGGCCTAAGCATATTGTAACAATAATGTAAAATGCACGATTTATCTTGTGCAGTAGCCTCCTATAAAGGCGGACAGACAACGATAAGATGCAAAGTTTCTGTTTCTTGTGTCTTGAGTGCTCAATCTTCACCCTACGTCAAATCTCAGCGGAACAGAGGGCAAGGAATTTCACACACTACGTTCATTAATACATATTTGCTCAATTGTCATCATAATGCACCTCCAGCAAGTAACTAACTCGCCGGTGCTGTTGGTGAATCAGAGGATGTCAATGTTCACATTCGGGCTTGATTATGGTGTCAAAATAGAGCCTAAATAAGGCTGCATTCAGGTATCGTGAGTCACAAAGAATATACCTTATCAATGTAGTCCTGTAATGGTTAAATACTGTCTCTACGGTGATTCAGATGAACATGCTTTATTTACCACAATATGTGTTGAAGCTACATTGTTACTCAGTAATTTGGTCGCATTTGATCGTTCTTTCAAATTATTGACTATATTTCATGAGATCTGATTTTTTATTTTACCCTGAAAAGTAAATAACTCTGGTAAAATGGAGAGGGAGGTAGAACTTATGTTGAGATTAAAGAATATGATTGGACAAAGCATATATTATAAGCAGAATGACATTGGATCTGTTTCCGACCTGGATCAAAGGTTGTTTTATGGAAAAGACATTACCAGAACAATAATCACTCGTGTGCATATCTTCCAACAAGATAAATCTATCAGAATATGAGCAATATGGATATCATACAATAACTTGGTATAAGATAAGGCCTATCTACATTGTCCTGATAACGTGAAGATAAAGGGAAGATGCTAAAACCTTCTCAGTCTGAGGCCACCTGTGGATGTCACACACTCCTGCCATATGTAACAAAGAAACTACCCTTTAGTTTTTGCTGCCCCACCGAGGCTTATAGCTTACATTTGTTCCTTTTTTTAGTTTTTTCCACCTTCCGAGGCTCATATCTTAGTTTTTGCTGTCCAGCTGATGTTTTTAGCTTCTTTGTAGCTCCCCTACGAACAATTATTTCTTGCTGCCCAAACATAGATTATATCTTTTGCTGTACATCTGAGGTTCATAGCTTAGGTTTTGATGCCCTGCCAAGGTTCATAGCATAGGTTTTGTTGTCCTCCCAAAAGTTTTTTAGCTTAGGTTTTGCTTCCCAACTAAGGTTTATAGCTTAGGTGTTGCTGCCGTCCAAAGATTTATAGCTTAGGTTTTGCTGCCGTCCAAAGGCTTACAGCTTAGGTTTTGCTGGCCTCCAACCTATAAAAGATTGGTTGATGTGGCAAAATCATCATGATGTTTCTCATTATGATTGGGGTATTGATGAGGCCATAAGGTCAGTTGCACAATATTGATACAAATCTGCCATCTAGGAACCTCGCGTAGAACGGAACCCAGTTAATCAGTTTGAATCAGGTTGAATGTAATTTTGCTGGGCTGAGCAATGTACACCATTCTAGCCCTTGTAAGTGACTCACCAATGCTGCATTTTTACAAATATACTTACTCAGGGTAATCATGATTCGCTAATGCAGCCCTGGTGAGTTAGTCGTCTGGGTGGATCGTGGCAACAAAGGATAATAAGCTTCTCTGATCTGATCCTTAAAGGAGAAGAGGACCCTCTCCTTATGAAGCCTTATTTTGTTAGTCTTTATATTGAATAAAAACATTCTGGCCTACTCATCAGTGCATCTGCTATAATAAGGGCAGCCAGCAGGCTTCTCTAATGCAGCCTCACATCACAGGAGACCACATGCATCATCTGCTGCATTGGTAATGCAAGGACTCTGTTGCAAAACACGTTTGTAATTAAACAAGTAAAGTTTCTAACATTATTATCAATTAGCATAACTCAGTGACCTTATGTTTAGTATAACTAATAAAAGGAAATGTGCAAGTACTATTCATAGATATCTATTAGCAGCATTAATCTAGAGATGTGCAGTACTTTGCAGTCACAAACTGGGGTGAATTTAGTCTCTTGTGACGTCATAGGCTGCATTAGAGAAGCCTGCGGCCGGCTCTTATTATAGCAGATATGCTGATAACTATACCAAAATATCTCATTCAATATAAAGACTAACAAAATAAGGCATCATGAAAAGAGGGTTGCCTTTTCCTTTAAACAAGGTTGCCAGTACTATCTATAACATAAACCTATATTGCAGACATAACAGATCTGCGTGAACATCCATTAATAACACTGCAGGGTAGCACTACTCCTATCTCAGTAAGTAATAAGTCCCAATGTCAAGTACCTTGGATATCCTTTGTCGGTACAATGCAAACGTGTCTAGGCTTCCCTTTGTCGGACTAAACAAGCACATCAAAGGAAAAAAGATCACATTAGTATGACCACTAAGGTCTACTAAGGCCTTCTCATATATATATATATATATATATATATATATATATATATATATATATATATATATATATATATATATATATATATATTTATATGGACATCACATGGGTCATTCCAGGGTCAATTTCGGAATCAAATTTCGTGATGTGTTTGAACTTACTCTATGAATTAAGAACAGAAAAAAAGACGTTTTCAAAAGATGATATATGGTTAAGTCAATTGTCAACAGAATAAGCTTACATGATCAAATGGATTGAGATGACTAATTATCTAGCTTTATGGCATGTCTCATTAGAAACATCACATTTTCCTAAAAACCAGCATTACAAAGCTCAGGACAAGTTCAGGTTGATGATAGGTTGATTTATCACCTTTTTTTTAATCCCTATAAAGTCAACCCTTATGGTTTGTGGCAATGAATCATAAATATGATGGTAGGCCACTGACGACTAAATGGCGTCATCAAAGGTTCTCAGCAAATGGGTAAAGATTGTCCATGTTAAGCCGCTTCCTGGAGAACCACTGTCGGGCCCTTATAACACAAACACCCGTTATGCCTCAAACGGGTTTCAGTTTGAGGCCCAACAACACTGAAAAAAAAAACGATCCTCAAATTTTAGTAAGAAGTTAGGAGGTCGAACTAACTTTTTGGCAAAGGTTATCAAAAAGCATTTGTCCAAACTTCCTATCCTATCTTAGCATTTTGAACTAACCCTTAGTAAAATGTTAGCATTTGCCTGACATTATTAGTAATTTGTAGGTCCTTTTACTAAGACTTTCATTTATTGGTAGTATGGAAATCTTTTTATATATTTGAATACTATAAACACCAAAACATGGGAAATCTCACGTACAGACATGAAGAGTTTAGTTTAAATCATTGAATATATGGTCAATTGCAGCCAGTTGGGGTCACAGGGATCAAATTCAGTGAAAAAATAAAAATACTTGGATTGTTCCAAAAATTTGTGTGAACAAAACTGATGCATAGAAGGGCTCAACCTGAACATTGGGAACACTAATATGAATAATTGTCAATTTCAGGTGCAAATCATTCATATTGCATTGAATCCTATGGGATTCTGGTGAAAATAGCATCATTTTTAGGAGCAGAGTTTGCCCATCTTAAACTGACCATATCGGTACCAAATCCATGATTCATGATGGTAGCCATTGTCACTTAACACAAGTAACCTGTAATAGACATTCTTACATAAAATTCAAGATTTAAAAGACATTATAGTTTGTGTGGCATGTATGGTTCCGTGTGGCACGTATTGTTCCCTGTCACATTTCAGTGTCTTTGATCAAGAGCAACTGGTAGAATTCTGTTTTTATTTCAGTTATCAAACCCCTATATAGGTACAATAGTTTGATAACAATATAAGTTTATACCATGCAATATTAAATTTATGGGGATCTGGGATATGTGGCACATATGGTTCCTCCAAAACTACCCCAGTTTTACTTTAATTCATACCTATCAGAATAGTAGGTTACATGACTGATACTTGGATTTCCTTCATTGACCATCCTGAACTAAACATATAAGAGATTCTTTTTACCTACTTATGACCTATCTATACTGTTTTCTTTATCTATTCTAATACAATGAAAATTGCGGCACGTATGGTTCCACTTTACCTACACCACAAGGCTTTTAGCAATAACTCCAGACAGATAAGGAGAATAGTTCTTGAAGTGATTATATATAATGCTAAATATTGGGGGCTAGTGGAAATATAAGAAAAATATACATATCAAATGCATTTTCTCTTTACTTTGCCCCAAACCAGTGGGAGCACTATGAAAAAACGTTCAAAATACCCCATAAAAAGCCCTTATTTTGTAGTCTGCTGCTTTAGATACTAATGATACATGGGCAAAACCATGGTTTCCAAGAAAGATCTTGACCTTACCCACCTAATGGAAATGAAAAATATCCAAAACCTTCAATCTTTAGTCACATTTACCCCCTTCCCATGGTGAAAAATGGGTTTGTCCCCATCTCAGTGCAATTGACCATATATGATACAATCCCTAACCCTTTGAAACTAACCCTTTATTGTAGGTAAGCCAAATTGAATTCAAAACCTACTTTGAGTCTTAGACTCTATATCAGGATTTTGACTCCTGCAACGGAACCTCTTCATTTAAGAAGCATGTTCTATGCCTCAAATCATTTTTATTTACAACCCCTGAGCTAGGTTGCTCTGAGTTCAATACAAAGTCAGAGAACTAACAATGTGGATAGTGTGTATATTGAATATCCATACAAAAGGTGTTTCCATCTTTCTTCCTTCTTCCTTCAATAACTTATCAATATGTTAGGTGCATTTTATTAAATGTTACATGAGTACAATTGTAAAAGACTTTTTAAGTCAAAGGTCATTTTGACATCCATAGACTATTCTATGATGTACACCTACCAGAAAAATCCTCATACAAACTGCACTGCCACCTGGTGTGAGAAAAACTACTAACCCTTAGACAAAACTACTAACCTTGGAAAAGTTACTAACTTTTTACTAATCTCTCTCTTGACTTAGTCAAGCTAGCTTGTCTGAATAGGTTAGTGAATGTTACTAAGCACCTAGCCATTGTTAGTAAAATGTTAGTCCTGTGTTAGTCACATGTGCTAAGTAAGGTAAGTTAGGGGTTTTGACTAACTTATATTAGATTCATTTTTTTTCAGTGAACAACTACAGGCCCTTATACCGCAAACGTGGCACTAAAACACAAAGGCTCTTATATGCCACAGACGCCTTTATACCACAAATGCCCTTATACTACAAGCATACATAAACACCCTATACTACAATTGCCCTCATACCAAGAATGACCTCATGCAATAATCACCATTAGGTTACAAGGACCTCTATGCTCATGCTTACAGCATAAGTTCCTGTGGTCGTTCAATAATAGGAATGTACTTTTCTCCACTCCTGTCTACAGGTCGAATCCTACATGGCGATTTAGGGCTCAAATATCTCTGCGATTTTATCCCTTGCGATTTTGGGGTCTTCCTGGGCTCCTAGATCACAAGGATTGTTCAACTTATACCAAATCTAACAGTGAATCAAGACCAATTAAGCAGTTATCCTTGCGATATAGGGGCTCAGGAAAGCCCCAAGAGGGCAAGGGACAAAATCGCAGAGATATTTCAGCCCTTAATCGCCATGTGGGATTCGACCTTACGATCTACAACCTGATTTTCCCTAACTCGTCTTCTTCCCAACTTGAACCTCGAACTTGCTTATTTTCCCAAGAGTGTCTAGGCCACCCCACCATCATTGTGATAGTAGATTGCATTAACACTGTGATAACAAAGTGACTGCTAGTTGGCAATTGTACAGTTGATGCAGTACCGGATATCTACACTATCCTTATCTAATGGAGTATGACAGTATTAGTGTTGGCCAACAAAGGGAGTGGTTCCTGTAACATGACATACCTATATCAAGCGTTGACTTTCTCAACTGTAGGTTTTGCGTCTCTAAGCTCAATGACAACTGTAACTGATTTATCATGTAATCCCCTTCTTTTGATTTCTCTAGATTTTTTTTTTCATTGCCATTATTCTTGTTCTTTAACTAGTAAATATAATAGATCTAAATCAAATTAATTCCAAAATATCCTAGTGTGGAGTTCTCCTCGGACAGATTCTCCTATTTTTATGTAGCCTAGAGAGGGCTTTTCCAGTGACATTGGCGCATCTTGCTAAGCCCTTGTGAAGTATATCAACCTCGTACAATTTGGAAGATAAATAAAACACACACACACACACACACATCATAGAGCTACATCATAAACACCAATTACAGTGTACATTAAGGGACCATACATGTAGACCTTAAAGAGTAAATCCCTGATCAGATCGCCTTCACCTTGTTGGTTATTACTTATTATCTGCAGGTATCCATTAATAAAGCCTCCCCCACAATCACCCACCTATTGGACACCTATGCACATCTCCACATACCCATAGCAGGGTCCACTCGATAAGTTTGTATATCATAAAGTTAGATTTAGGCTTGCATACTTACTTATGCTTTTTAGAGCTTTAGTGAGTGATCATTTTTTAACAGGGGGGGGGGCTGGTGAATTTGCACGCAGACGCATGAAAAAAAATCTGGCCCCCCCTTCTCAATGGGTCAAAATTTTTTCGACCCCCCCACTCAGGAGGCAAAAAACGCGTGTGAATGTGCCCATTTTACCTATAGTAACACGCGGGCTTTTTCGCTGAAAACAGGTGAAATTATTCTGACCCCCCTTAGTCAAGGGGGGAAAAAAATTCTGACCCCCCTGGTCAAGGGGTTGGAAAAATTCTGACCCCCTCAAACCCACCAGCCCCCCTCTGTTGTTAAAAAATGATCACTCCCTTATACCAAAGGAAAATATTGCAAAATCAGCACATGTGCCAGAATTTCCGGGATTGTACAATTACCTTTGAGGAAGGAGAGAATATGAAACTCAACATATCCTCTGAAAACTTTGATACATGAAAAGGGCAATATCTATTGAAAAATCTACTAGACGATTACCAGTTCTCTTGCCGGTACCATTTCAATAGCCACATGCCACATGATGTATAAAACGTGATATTTCGTATGAAGTAACCCTTGTAACACATTTCGCTACAGAATGTTATAATCACCAACAATGTCATTATGTTACTTTCATCAAGTCCCTGCTCACATATAGCTTAAGAAATAATTAGTTAATTTTGTCCTGAACTTATAACAATACTCTCATCAATAACCTGCTCTGCAGCAATAAAAGAACTATGTTTCCTCCTCAAACACACGAATATTATTGACAGAAAATCTATGATTCACAAGAATTACAAAAAAAAAAGAAAAGTTATTAATGTTTGTACAATTCTATAATTCATGGAAGTCTAATAAAACAAAAATTTTGATGTGAGCTGAGTTGAAGGGTAGGAGGCCTCTGTTATGTCTCCGGTGTTATAGGTAGATTAGTGGACCCCCCCCCCCCCCCTCAGTGCTGACAAGCCGATTACTGATAGCTAGCCATTCACATGTAATCACGTCCATACTGTCATCGCTACCAGCAAATCAACCAGACAGGTGGCAGTATAATGTATAGGTATACATTGACCAAACGAAGCCATTCAAGTAAGGGGGGAGGTGTTCAACATGACCATGCAGGGACCTAGACAGGTATTGCAATATGGCCAGGGGCCTGTGTTCCAAAACCACAGAGAGAAAAGGGAGGGCACCAACATGTCAGCGCAAAAAAAGAATCACAAGGACAGCATGATGCAGGGATGTAGCCCTAAATATCCATATATAATTTTGCGTAAATTTAACTTTCATTAATTTACCCATTTGCATAAACAACTGGATATAGTCACAAATAGAAAAAAAAAAAAAAAAAAACAAACAAAGAACAACTTAAGAAGTAAAGTGTACTCAAAAAATTTTCATAACTCAGTTTGATCTTGACAATACAGCAAATAAGTTCACATACAGATGCCATCAACACCTCACTCAGTGAGCACATTGGCTGTCGAGGGCAGATCTTATTACAGAATCTAGTTTTGAAAACTCCGAAAGCATTCAGAAATCCACTCCTAAAATGCTATGGACACTGCCAGATGGCTATGGTGAATCTCGACGAAGTAATTGACTGGGAAATTAAACAGTCTTTCATGAGTTTCTAGGGTTGGCCCTGTTTTTCTAGGTAGAAGGGCCGCATTCACTGCATGGCCACTTATGGGGCATCCTTCTCCCTTCATCCGTTCTTTTTTCTAAAGGCCTTTCTCCACTATATGTAGGCGATGATTTGTTACAAGGACTATTACTACCGATCAGCATGGTATTGTAGGTGTATGAGAGTGTGCGTGCAGGATCATGTCAAACATGCCAGTCTTTCAAATGGGATATCGTGAAATATGGGCATATCGGTTGCGAGAGTCGTGTAATGATGAGTGGCCCTAAAAGAGAGCCAGCGGATGGTCCATCCGTCGGCAGTGGATGCGGCCCTTGGGTGGGACAACCTGAAACACCTCCCTCTTTTTTACCTGCACCATTGCATGTGTTCAACACCTCGAGGGTGTTGCTTTATTGTAAAAAGAGCTGTGAGTATGTGCCCTCTTTTCTAAACAAGTCATGCACTGCTTGCACTCACCACATTAGTCTGAAAAGTCACCTGCCTTGTTTAAAATAGAGAGAGCTGCACTACCAGGTACCTACTCATGTCACACGCTATATAGTTTATTATACTGACTGACTTCTTCCAACTAGGTACCTACTCAAATCCCCCTTTTTTAGCACCATACTTGAATGACCACATGTGAGCAACAAAAGGGATAAGTTTTAACTACATGAAAAGAAAGGACTGGAAACAAGGGCATTTTTAGCCAGCTCTTCCTCTTACTATAGGAGCAAAACCCTCCTCATCACTCAGGAGAGTGTTGCTCCTGTTGTAAAAAGAGCTGTGAGTATGTGCCCTCTTTTCTAAATAAGTCGTGCATTGCTTCACCATTCAACTTGCACTCACAACATTAGTCTGAAAAGTCACCTGACTTGTTTAAAATAGAGAGAGCTGCACTACCAGGTACTTACTCATGTCACACGCTATATAGTTTATTATACTGACTGACTTCTCCCAACTAGGTACCTACTCAAATCCCCCTTTTTTTAGCACTGTACTTGAATGACCACTTGTAAGCAACAAAAGGGACAAGTTATAGCTACATGAAAAGAAAGGATTGGAAACAAGGGCACTTTTTACTATAGGAGCAACACCCTCCTGTGGTCTACCACAACTGATGTATTGGCTGATGAATCATTAGCGCCGTGATTGAGGTGGGTGTGTATGCTAACAAGGCGGTAAATAACAATAGTGCCCCACCTCCCTCTGAACCACTTAATGTCTGCTCATAGCTAATTACGGTGAATGTATCCTTTTGTGTCATTGTACGTCATATGTAGCAGAGATTTGTGTAGGCACTATGGGGCAACAGATCATACACATAAGACATAAACTAATTGCAAGACTCAAATAAACCTTTCTGATGTAGGGTTTTTCTCAAGTGCTTTTTTTCTGGCATATGATTCAAAACTTATTGAGGGCTAGAAGATATTCTTGTGGATTAATATACCTAAAAATAGAAAAAAAACAACAAATAGATATCTTTTGTCTATGATACCCTGTCCCCGGACGGCCTTCACCCTTTTTAAGATAGTGACATAGTCATCTGAAGTGCCTGCCATCATTAGGCCTATATGTACTTTGATATTGTTGACATAGTCAGGTAGTGCCCCTTATGATTTATGAAGTCATGTGCGCCCTGCAAAAAGTCTTACCAGGGGCGTAGGAAGCAAGTTTGTATTGGGGGCGGGGGGCAGGGGTCTCGGTTGGGTGGGCCCGCTATATTTCTATATAGGCTTATATATTCTGCATTGAAAAAAATCATTTCTTACTACACAGACGCCCCTTTCTAGGTGCAAATATGAGGTACCATCCGTGTATCACTGGTGTGTTAATTTACCAAAGTACACTCTATAAAATATGATGGCACCCTCTCATTGTTCACACCCAAATTATGGTAGGTCTTATTATGCAAGCATGTCTGAATAGTTTTGCTCTCTACTTGCTGTGTCACAATATTTTCACAATGGCCCCAAATCCAGATTCATCACAAATTTGGGAAGGCAATTCCGATGTAAAATATCCAATATTTGAGCCAGAAACACTGAGAAATGACAGAGCATCTTCTTGGATTGCAAAAGTGGCAGATGAACTGAAGGCAGTAGTATGAACGCGATATTCACCAGGCCCAGGGACATTCGGCAGATCCTCCAGCACACGAGCCCATCTCTTGCACATAGCACTGTTCTCAAATATAAACGTCTTCGAACAACTGCCTTACCTGAGCTTCCTGAGGTATCGTTATCCTTTTCCGTAGCTGCAGCCATTTTATGTTAAATCTGCACATTTAGTTACACTCCATATTTAATTAAGGATGGTGAGACCTGGATGAGGTGGGACGTGATGAGGTAGTTATGTACTCACTGTGAGTGTGTGAGTAGTGAGTGAAAGGTCTGAATACACCACCTCCAGATTACAAACTGATACTGACGTGACAGACAGGTAAGGCTCCGACAAACGCTCCTACAGATTAGGGACCACCCATTTGTTTTCAAGTGGGGAGGCGGTGTAGTAGACTTTCGCAAATTTTAGCACCTCCCCTCTGAAAACGTATGTGTAATGGCGCATCTCAATGGCTGCCTGTATCAATTGTACTTAATTTCGATGCTAGCAGTGCGGAGGTTTATTACCCCCCACCTCCCACCTCTCCATCCCCACCATGAGGGGAAGCGATATTGTCACGGGTATCTTGTGTGTATAAGAATCCTATTCGCACGAGATTTTCCAGTACAATGGACATTTTAGAATTCCCGTTAGAACTACATCGGCCCCACCTAAATCCTCCCACATAGGACGGACCCCGTTACGTGTATTCCCAACTTCAGAGAGACCTACATAATAACATCTATCTTTTGTCAGTGGTTTTGGTCGTCTTAGTTCTGTCCTCTAAACAAATGTAATAGGTGTATGATGCCAACCTGACAAAAACCCGAGTGCAATTGCATAATTCAAACGATGAAAATTAAGCGATGTTAATGGCGAGGGGGATGCAGGGCCCACTCAGTGAGTGACACGTTCATATAGTCTTTAGAAATGTAGGATGATACCTAGATGGTGTTAGGCCACCACTAAAACGTCCTTGTTTATAGATCTGCTATGTCTTGTGCAAGTTCACTACATGCACCATTGAAGTGTTGAAAGAAACGTTATCACAATTACAACATGTGACTAGGATATTTGCGAACACAAATGTCATTTCCTTGTCAAATATTCCAACTGTATTTCCTTGCCAAAGTTGACACCCTTTGTTATTCACTTGTGCTGCAATAATGCACATGTATGTGTATCTACGTTGCATCATGACCACGCATTAATTAACAGAAGTTCATGCAGCGCTCACTAGGTGGTCTAGTCACCAGGGCTACACCCATGCACAATGCAAAACTAATTGGATAATACATCCCAGAAAGTATGAGGTCCAAATGCAGTGCTGGGGAGTACTAATCTATACACTTCTTTGGTGCATCCTGATAACAGTATAAAGGAATCATGTGCAAGGAAACAATTCTAATGCCTGGCCTATCCATAGCATCTCTACCTTATCTAACATAGATTATTTTACCAATGGTGGTGATATGCTAGGTATATGTTTGTCCAAAGATATGATAGGGGAAATGTCCCATAATTATGTCTCTTCCCTTTTACTTATGTCAGATATGCATGATACATGATAGAATATATTTGGTCCTTGTATAAGCTCAAATCAGCCAGTTGGGATACGATGATTATGATATAGATGGAAATAAAGGACATAAATTGATGACAGGTATAGTTAGGTAAAGGCAACATAACACCTAACAGATAATACTTAGTGCTATATATAGCACTGCTAATCTGACATTGGGATGATTGACAAGACCATGAGGAGAGGATTTCCTGTCGGTCTTAACCCTTTAATGATGAAATGATGTTGCACTTGTTATGTTCTGGAGGGTCTTGCCAAAAGATAACGAGGATGAACATCTCTAAAAATTGCTGAGAAAAATGTGCATGGCCTAAATCGTTTTCATAGCATTGACAAAAAATAATATAGCAGAATGTATGGAAAAATCGTTCTCAGGTGTCAAAAAACGTGCACATTTTCTTTTTTTGGTTCACGTCTCTCTTTTAGCAAGACCCTCCAGGTCGAATACCACGATGTGATCTATTCTTCAAAAAAGACCTTCCTCATACCAAATCCCACGTTGCTTCAAAATTATATTGTAACTCTGCAATAAGGGCATTTTGGGCAGCAAATGTACATACATATATCTTCTTGAATTCAGCCCAAATGCCCTAGATTGCAGAAAGATATGGCAGAAACTTTCTACATAAGCAAGGACGAATATCAAATTATCTAGATCTTAACTCGTGGCCCAATCTCCAAGAGTCTCCTTGCCACTTGTCCTTCCTCTATCAGTAAAACCTTTAGTCGACTACGGACAGAACAATGCAGTCCTATTAAATTTACCAAGCAGCTCCGGCCCATTGCTGCCTCATGTCAACTACAGATTTGTATAAAAACTGTAATAAGCTCTCCATTGCTGCCTCATGTCAAATACAACACTATATAAAAACCTCTAATCAGCTCTCCATTGCTGCCTCATGTCAAATACAACACTATATAAATGTAATCAGCTGCTCTTCATTGCTGCCTCATGTCAACTACAGCACTATATAAAAACCTCTAATCAGCTCTCCATTGCTGCCTCATGTCAACCACAGATTTGTATAAAAACTGTAATAAGCTCTCCATTGCTGCCTCATGTCAAATGCAGCACTATATAAATATAA
Source organism: Acholoe squamosa (assembly GCA_949317995.1). NCBI lineage: Eukaryota > Metazoa > Annelida > Polychaeta > Phyllodocida > Polynoidae > Acholoe > Acholoe squamosa. The sequence goes on from OX439049.1 coordinate 17,854,151, forward strand.
TCAGCTGCTCTCCATTGCTGCCTCATGTCAACTACATCACTATATAAAAACCTCTAATCAGCTCTCCATTGCTGCCTCATGTCAACTACAGCACTATATAAAAACCTCTAATCAGCTCTCCATTGCTGCCTCATGTCAACTACAGATTTGTATAAAAACTGTAATAAGCTCTCCATTGCTGCCTCATGTCAAATGCAGCACTATATAAATATAATCAGCTGCTCTCCATTGCTGCCTCATGTCAACTACATCACTATATAAAAACCTCTAATCAGCTCTCCATTGCTGCCTCATGTCAACTACAGCACTATATAAAAACCTCTAATCAGCTCTCCATTGCTGCCTCATGTCAACTACAGATTTGTATAAAAACTGTAATAAGCTCTCCATTGCTGCCTCATGTCAAATGCAGCACTATATAAATATAATCAGCTGCTCTCCATTGCTGCCTCATGTTAAGTACAACACTGTATGAATTGCTGTGATGTGCAGGTAGATCCGTCGGTGCTGTAATGAAGAATGGGTTAACCTAGTGAGACTTACAGGAGTTGGGGTATCTAGAAGTCCTATAGCCAATGTGGAATGGGTGTAGAGGCATTGTCTACTAGTAGAATAGCATTGTTCCAGCTATTAGGTAAAGTTCATCAAACATTATACGTATCCTTTTGCCCTTTTGAGGCAGACTCAAAGTATTCAATTTAATCTATCAACAAGTTTCAACAGCATAAGTAGACAAAATCAGTTCAACTACGGTCATGCATTACACCACTGGAGCACAATCTAGTTTGAGTCTTTAGACATTCCGAATTTTAAGAAAGCGGCACTATGTGACAGAAGTCCAAAAACCGAAATGGATTTTCTGTTCATCAGAATCTACAGTCGATCACCCACTGATAAATAGTGAATACATTGAACTCTTAACGTGATATCTTATAACCTGCTATACTCCTCGTAACAACAAGACAAGTAGAATAAGAGAATTGGGATATCTTGTGATATATCTATACGGAGAAAAGTAGACAATAGTCAATCCCTATTCGTTTGACCAAAACTTGGGAATGTATAACACGTTTGAAGACTTCATTCGCAGGGCCCTGCAAACTAGACATAACTGATTCAAAAATTGTTCAAAATAAGAAGAAAAGAAAAAAAAAACGTTTCTCGTACAGTGAAGTCATAATACAAATAATATCAGTAATTGTAAGGATCGCCAAAACTACAACACCCACCACATGATCAGCACACATGGTGGAGTGGAGACATAGTGAGGGGTACACTGTCTTTACTGTTATCTGTACCTTACCTTCACCTTCTTCAGCACATGTCGGCTAAATACTAACAATTACATCAGCAGTAAGAATACAACTAACCTGGAGTGATGTTATTTTATTGTTGATCCTTTAACGGTTGTAAAAAAAATTAATGATTTGCTTGGTGAATTTTGCACTAGACTAGGAGGACATGTATGAGAGCAATGCTTTACAGAGATCTATGGAAGATTTACAGAATGAGTTATTTAGCCTCCCCTTATGGTGCTGTCACCTGGTGTAGGGTATCTGCACTTCCTCACATTGTAAGCCTATAGCTAAGCTGTTACTGATGCTGCTTTACATGTTGTAGGACTCTGAAGCAAAGCTGGGTACCATGTAGACCTCTGCACTCATGGATTCACTACATAGTGAGACACTAGTCTACTATCTAGCCTGACAAACAAATAAAAATCGGTTGCTGGAAAAAGAACACATTTGTTTTCCTGTAGCGTCCCACGGGATGGGTATACTATTCAATGATTGCCAATGTAAACTCAAGTTAAGGTCAAGACGTTTTTCCTGTATGATGCACCAATGGAATGGTGAATCATGCTGACCATTTGGAAGAACATCGGTGAGTGATGAATTTAGTAAATTGAACAGCTGTAATGTTATTCTGCTAATGTACTTACATAGAAGCATTGCCAAAAGTAAAAGTGGGACCATACTAATTTCAATGTATCAATATCCTTTGAAATGATTAAAGGCAGGAATGAGGCCCCTGTGACTCAAATGTCCTATCCTTGAAAACGTATGTGGGATAAGGGGTATAGTTGAGACATAGCGTCCCTTTCCAATAACCCCCCCCCCCAGCCCTATCCCACGACATAGATAGGAAACATGACGCAACAGCTTCTATCTGGCAAATATTTGTAAGATAGGAGTAATGTCATGAGAGAGGTAGGTTCCTATGTTGTTTTTTTTTTAAGAGCTTCTAGCTACTAAGAAAAGACAACCCCATTTCATAACGACTTTCTTTGGTAGACTTTTCCTTGAATAAAAAGATTCTATCCTACTGTTAGTACAGGTTGTCTGACAGGGAGGGATGGGGCAGGTAGACAGGTTGTCTGACAGGGAGGGATGGGGCAGGTAGACAGATTGTCTGACAGGGAGGGATGGGACAGGTAGACAGGTTGTCTGACAGGGAGGGATGGGGCAGGTAGACAGGCTGTCTGACAGGGAGGGATGGGGCAGACAGACAGGTTGTCTGACAGGGAGGGATGGGGCAGGTAGAGAGGCTGTCTGGCAGGGAGGGATGGGGCAGGTAGACAGGTTGTCTGCCAGGGAGGCATGGGGTATGTGAGTGAGTAATAGATGTTTAACGCCATTTCGACAGCTAAGGTCATATTCATGGCGAGAACGACATTACACAATTTCACAGAGGAATGTGTCGGTGCCCGCACATATGTGCACCACACACATCTGAGGGGATAGGAAAGACGAGATATAGACCCTTTTAAGTGGGCTAAGGAGGCCCGGATGGGGTATGTAGACAGGTATGTGAGCACATGGGCAAACAGAATGAAGGCCCTTTTAACTTTATAAATTATCTATTCTCTTTTATGATCTGAACACAGAAAACTCCAATTGAGATTGAGTTTTATGGCAACATTCATTATTTGGGAGTGGTCATTATTTATCAACAGGGGGGGTGGTGGGTTTTTGCACGGATGCGCAAAAATCTTTTACACCCCCCCCCCTCGACGGCAGTCAAAATTTTTTGCGCCCCCCGCGCCGGAGGCGCGGAGAGTTTTCGCGCTTCTATAGATCAAAGAGGTTTGTAGTGGTCAGTGAAAACGTCTCTGGAGACACCGGGATTCGAACCCGGGTCTCTCGCTTGCAAGTCGAGCGCTCTACCACTGAGCTACATCCCCTGGCCTGACATACCCTGTCAGCAACACGGCCCCACTGACATTTCCACTTTCCAACTACCCTGGATCGGTATGGTATACATAGGGGGAGTGACACAACCAAGTGAACAGTCCCTCTGAAGGCTCTGCGCACCCGACGGGGGAACGAACCCCTACACTCCTCCCAACCAGCTTCAACCGTATCCCGCCAGAACCGGTCCTCCAGTCCAGTCTGAACGGTACCAGTACTGAGTCACACACAGCCCATCTGTTTCCAAGTCCCTCAGCACTAGCAAGTTGAAGCGCTTGTCTATACCATACCAGCCCAGGTACCGAGCTCTCTAAAGGTCCCCCATGCGAGGCAGGACCACTCGGTGTCTCCACCACTGTAGTGGTCAGTGAAAACGTCTCTGGAGACACCGGGATTCGAACCCGGGTCTCTCGCTTGCAAGTCGAGCGCTCTACCACTGAGCTACATCCCCTGGCCTGACATACCCTGTCACCAACATGGCCCCACTGACATTTCCACCTTCCAACTACCCTGGATCGGTATGGTATACATAGGGGGAGTGACACAACCAAGTGAACAGTCCCTCTGAAGGCTCTGCGCACCCGACGGGGGAACGAACCCCTACAGGTTTTTTGCTAAAAAGAGGGTGATTTTTTTTAGCCCCCCCTCAAGAGGGGTCAAATTTTTTTTAGCCCCCCCTCGGGAGGGGTCTGAAAATTTTACATCCCCCCCTCAAACCCACCACCCCCCCCCCCTCTGTTGATAAATAATGACCACTCCCTTAGTACATCATCTTCTATAACTCCCTAAGTCTCAAATAGCGTCCGTTCTTCTTTACTATTACTCCGTGTTATTAGACCAATGACCACAATAAATCATAAATAAAAAGCTGGAAAGTGGTTTACTCAAAAATTGATAAAGGTGGTAAGCAGTGGTAGGTTCTGTCGTATAACGTCTCAGTAGGATCTTTTTCTGTTATCCCTTCACGGGTGACATGCACGATTCCCTGTTTTGTGTTCATTTGTCTCCATTATCTGACATTAAGAGACTCTCTTTGACTGCATTGGTACACTATGCTGACAGTTCATATGATATTATGCATCTTACAAGAAGGAGATGCGGATGTCAAGATGTGCTACTGCATCAAACCTGTCATGTCAAAGTTTGGCAGCAACACTACCCTCAGTTGGACCTATACAGAGGTCGCCGCGGCTGCATTAGGTTTTACATTAAGATGATAAATGAACATCGTCGTACTTGACCTAATAAACACCTCATGATTGAATGAACTATGATCATTGAGGACCTATCTTTTAGTTCACCCTTTTCACCGAGATTTAATCCAGGCTCACGAATATCTAAAAGTCAAGAGCCTCTCAGAGATGCCTATCGCCCATCTTGTCGTTATCTTTCCTTATCATATCCGTGAAAGGAACTCTAACGGACAAAGATGCGTCATCTCACAATGAGTGAAGTAAGGGCGGGTCAGTCATTCAGTATAACATTTACATAACGAACCAATAGTTAAATTCACAAATAACAAGTCAATGGAAAGGTACGCAAACAATGTTGAATGTAACCGCATAGACATTAGTAGCTCTAGGTAGACTGTGAACGTGAAGTCAGATCAGTTGCCGTGTATAAGAGATATACCATGATGCGCCTGCATACAGCCAACACAGTTCAAAATGCAAGGATCCTGGGGTGGGGGCACTCAGACTGGGTTTGAGTACCAACTACATTTTTGTATACGTTAAGGGCCCCAGAGGGCTGTGGCTGTCACTGGGTGTAATAAGGAAAAATCAGTCATTGAAAAGTCATTGACATCACTGTTGATAACCCGAGAGTTAGTTTTCTTTCCACAAAGCTCTTTTCATTTCAACTCACACTCTCACAATTAAGTGTCACAAAACAGTGAGATATTAGTTGACAGTCTGCGAAATAGTGGAATGCACATTTGATATCCTTCATAAGTGTAATATCCCTTTGCAAACAGATATTTAGGAGGAACGGTAACATGAACAGGAGCCACCCTGAAAAACGGCCCCCTGATGGTAAGCCCCAGGAAAATAGGCCCCCTGAGAGTAAGCCCCCAAGAATTTAGGCCCCCTGATAACAATGCCCATTTACCTATGGTTAACCTATATTAAATTCCAGTTTACCAAACATCCGATCCACCTAACATTCGATCCACCTAACATCCGGTCCACCTAACATCCGATCCACCTAACATCCAGTCCACCTAACATCCGATCCACCTAACATCCGATCCACCTAACATCCGGACCACCTAACATCCAGTCCACCTAACATCCGATCCACCTAACATCCAGTCCACCTAACATCCAGTCCATGTAACATCCGAACCACCTAAACCTAGAGGGATGTTGACTTCCTTTACTTTTTGGCTGGGGTAGTCAGATGCAAACACTGCTGCTGGCAACAGGGTAGCCTTAGTATTATAATGGGCCCAATGGGGGGCTGAGGGTATAAACCCCAATGTGAAGTTTGCAGCCTGTCAGATATACCTTAGTAGCAGGGGAGTTGATAAATCTACTTTTCTTTGAGTACCACATTAAACTATGCATTTGGGCCCAAAAACATGGAAAAATAAAGCCCAAATTGAGGCTTCCAGAATCCTTGTAAAAATTCATAATGGAATCATGAATGTGGTTAGGAATATTCATTTACGGCATATAGAGATGACCAGAAACCATAATGTTGCAGTCAAAAGTGTTTATATCAAGATTCTGGGTGTTTCAGTGCCGATATTTGTATATCAGCCGTGCATTATAAGAGCATCAATGCACTAGTGCTTTTTTAGGATTTTTGCTATATACATTTTCAAGGTCAAGTTAGACATTGAAATGGCTGGCGGATATGCATAGTCAATCTTGCCATATTGTCCATGGTAAAACCATTTCAATCGTATAGAGAATCGCACCCAGGCTGCTGTGGCAATAGGCAGGATCACTGCTCCATGCTGAGGGGTACTAGAAACCAATGTGAATGTAAATATAACTAAACCGTCTGCCATACCTCTGGCTTTGCACACATATTTTCCATAGAATCCAAGCTTGCCATGTTAAATCATTAACCCTTTAACTGCCAGCTCTCAAGAATGCCCTTTTCCCTTGGGCAGCAGAATGGGCATACTATGCTGCCCTAAATTAGCAGCTGAGGAGGATGAAAATATTACATGACTGTCGGGTTTTGTACTTTTCTGATGAGGATACATGTGTGTTCATGTAGAAACACATTGATGTTGGTAAAATAATATGATAATTTTGTGTTTTAGGGATGTCAGCAATGTGGTACTGCTGCCTTTGGGCAGCTCACTGATGCTGCAGCAGCGACAGCTCAAGGGCATTTTAGATGTTGTCTAAGGGAATCAGTGGCCCTTAAAGGGTTAAGGTCCCAGCAAATATAGGATCTATAGATAGTGATGCCATGCCAATTTGGACTATAAGATTTAACGAGTTGCAGTCTGCCATGGCTGGTTTTGCCTTCCTGACCTAGTTCTGGCTGAAAGTGTGTCACACAGCGACTTCCCATCTATTTACATGGTGGCAACACAGACTTTCCATGGCGGGCAGCCGATACGATTTGCTTTAAAAATTCTTCTATATTTGGAATGTTATGGAGAAAAGCAGTATGAGATCATCATCTATGGATCTTATATTTGCTGTGACCTGAATGAATTTACATGCCAAGCTTGGATTCTATGGGAAATATGGGTGCAAAGCCGGAGACATTAATCTCACCAAAGTGACACACTTACGTCATAATACAGACAACAACATGGCAAGTGTAAGGCGCCACACTTGGTTCTTAGAAATATGGACTATTGACAGACTTGTGATGGACTGGTGACAGACTGGTGACGGACTAGTGACAGACTGGTAACAGACCAGTCAAAGACTGGTAATGGACTGGTGACAGACTGGTGAAGGACTGGTGGTGGACTGGTGATGGACTGGTGATGGACTGGACAGACTGGTAACAGACCAATGAAAAACTAGTGATGGATGGGTAACAGACTGGTGATGGACAGGTGACAGACTGGTGATGAACTAGTGACAGACTGTTTGACCAGTGATGGATAATAGGATCATAGACGTACAGATGGGGGCAAAGGCTTTAAGGTGTCAACGAACCGTTACAAGTTGATGTTGTAATGAACACTGAATCCAGAGAAGTTCTTTGATCCTTGTTTATTGCATGATGACAGAGTCTACATATAGGTGGTAACAATGATACACTCGCCAGCGTGCAGGCTCTGCCCCTAAGCTTGTAGCTCAACCTGTCGTAGGTTCTAGATACTAGGGAGGTTGTGTGTAGAATAAGAGATGCCTGGGAGCTGCTCATAGGGTCTTATATACCCTGTGAGCAGCTCACAGGGTGATGAAATATACCAGTAGGAGCAGGTCAGATCTGGTCAGGTCTGGTTGGACCTGGTCAGATCTGACGCATCGTCATACCTTGTAATGATTCTATTTATATGTGGACCAATCAGGGTGAAGTGAGATTGTGGAATTTCCCTGCATCCTAGAAATGCGTCCACAGGTATGTCGGTATGTTGTGATACTCCCAGTGAGTCAGTGCCAAGAAATGGATTGGGTCCTGCTCTCACAACATCCTGGTATGGATGATGTAAGAGTAGCTCACTTTACACACTGGGGGGGGTGGGGTGAGTTGAGCGTGTGTGGCGAAGAATTTAATAAATGTGTAAAATAATGAACAATACCCAGAATAGTCCATTGACAAGGGATTGAAAAATAAGAAGGAAATGCTCTGAAGAAATAGTTAGAGTCAGCATTGTGAATGTTAGATGAATGTTATGTTAGGTGGTCCGGATGTTAGGTGGATCGGATGTTAGGTGGATCCGATGTTAGGTGGACTGGATGTTAGGATGATCGGATGTTAGGTGGATCTGATGTTAGGTGGATCGGTTGTTAGGTGGATCTGATGTTAGGTGGACTGGATGTTAGGTGACTGGATGTTAGGATGATCGGATGTTAGGTGGATCGGATGTTAGGTGAAGTGGATGTTAGGTGATTGGATGTTAGGATGATCGGATGTTAGGATGATCGGATGTTAGGTGGATCGGATGTTAGGTGGATCGGATGTTAGGTGGATCGGATGTTAGGTAGATCAGATGTTAGGTGGATTGGATGTAAGGTAGACTGGATGTTAGGTTGATCGGATGTTAGGTAGATCGGATTTTAGGTTGATCCGATGTTAGGTGGATCGGATGTTAGGTGGATCGGATGTTAGGTGGATCGGATGTTAGGTGGATCGGATGTTAGGTGGATCGGATGTAAGGTAGACTGGATGTTAGGTAGATCGGATGTTAGGTGGATCGGATGTTAGGTGAAGTGGATGTTAGGTGATTGGATGTTAGGATGATCGGATGTTAGGATGATCGGATGTTAGGATGATTGGATGTTAGGTGGATCGGATGTTAGGTGGATCGGATGTTAGGTAGATCAGATGTTAGGTGGATCGGATATTAGGTTGATCGGATGTTAGGTTGATCGGATGTTAGGTAGATCGGATGTTAGGTTGATCGGATGTTAGGTGGATCAGATGTTAGGTAGATCGGATGTTAGGTGGATCGGATGTTAGGTGGATCGGATGTTAGGTAGACCGGATGTTAGGTAGATCGGATGTTAAGTGGATCGGATGTTAGGTGGATCGGATGTTAGGTAGATCAGATGTTAGGTAGATCGGATGTTAGGTGGATCGGATGTTAGGTGGATCTGATGTTAGGTAGATTGGATGTTAGGTAGATCGGATGTTAGGTGGACTGGATGTTAGGTGGATCAGATGTTAGGTGGATCGGATGTTAGGTGGATCAGATGTTAGGTGGATCGGATGTTAGGTGGATCGGATGTTAGGTAGATCGGATGTTAGGTGGACTGGATGTTAGGTGGACTGGATGTTAGGTTGACGTCATGTTAGTTTGACGTCATTTCAGGTTGATGTCATGTCAGGTGATGGATGTTAAATGAAAAATCACATTTTCAGTCAGATTAGTTGTGCTGGATGTTAGAAAAATGGCCTACTTTCATGAGGGCTTTAATTCAGGGTGGCTGATTGTCAGCGGGCTGGTTTCCTGGAGGGTTTAAGCTATGGTGGCTGAAAATCAGGTGGCCACTCTTCAGGGGGCCAATATTCCCCAGGGTTCTCATTCCTGACACTGGAACAACCCGAAAACAATCTTCATTGGATTAAAAAAGATATGCACAAAGGTGCCCTCTGTTGTTTCAAGTGTGAATTATTTGTGCTCAAATTCAGGGCCTTAGTGAAGCTGTTATTAGTGCCCTCTTAAACAACTTTTGAATGGAAAGAACAAAGAAGAAAAATAGAAATAAAAGATTTTGTGTGCCTGAAATATTATCGCCATGTCTAAGCAGGTAATCTGCTTCTAGCACATGGAAAGCTAAATCAAACTTTATACCACGATTTCTTGGTTACTCAGTGCTTTTTGGTGGATATTCCCAACCACATATCTGTCGATACTGCACACCCTATAGACTGTAACATCAATTTTGTAAGGCGTGCGGTTATCCATGGATAACCCACACCCCATGCGGTTATCCATGGATAACCACACGCCTCTCATGTCCTTCCATGTCATATGTTACAGACTATTTCACAGACTATTTCACTGCCATGGTAGGGGTCGACCCTGCAATCTCAGTTCCTTAGTCCAACTCCCTGTGCAGTGCGCCACAGGGACTGACGAGAAATGCTCGTTTCGAACCACCTCTGAATATGATACAAAGCCGTGTGCGCTGTTGCTGTCCGCTGCCGGGCGACGAGGTGTATTATACACAAACATAACTGCGAGACGCATTGAATGGAGGAGACGCGGTGGTCTAGCGGTTAGCGCATTGCGCTCAGCCGTGAGAGGTCCGCGGATCGCGTCCCGGTCTGGGTGCATCTTTTTTTGCTGTGTGCGCTGTCGCTGTCTGCTGCCGGGCGAGGAGGTGTATTATACACAAACATAACAGCGAGACGCATCTTTTTTCGCCATGTGCACTGTCGCTGTCCGCTGCCAGGCGAGGAGGTGTATTATACACAAACATAACAGCGAGACGCATCTTTTTTCGCCATGTGCGCTGTCGCTGTCCGCTGCCGGGCGATGAGGTGTATGTATCGATTGTACACAAACATAACCGCGAGAGGCATTCAAAGCAAGCCAAGCCGAGACCGAGGCTGTTGCTGTCCGCTGCCGGGTGCCGAGGTGTATGTACCGACCGTGTACACACAATGGCTGGCATCGAGTCCCAGGGAGGGGGAATAATTTTTGTTTTCAAATTGAATTTATTGGTATTCTATTGATTATTTATTGGTTTCGTGGTATAAAATAAGTAGACAATGGATAAGTCATGACTCGTGTGTGTTAGTGAAGGCTAATAACACTCGGCCTACAGCCTCGTGTCATTATCCTTCACTAACACACACTCGTCATGACTTATCCATTGATTACTTGTTCAATATCATACTAAAATACCACGTTATCTGAGGTTCTAAGTACATCTACCAGATAAATCTCCTGGTTTGGTGACAAGTCAGTGCTAACCACAATCATCATGAACGCCCATTTTAAGGCACAGGTGTCATACTTTTTATATAACACAGGAGGACCATCTGCACCATAGTCTGACTACAGCAGGGGAAAGTACTGACATAGATAATGAAGATAATCCAGGTATAATCCCCTTAGATAACACAGATTCACTGTCACTGGCATTACCACCCTGGATAACCACACAATATTTACATTTTCTCCCATCATAAATGTGATAGATTTAAAATGCTATAAATGGAAAGGTCTACACTTACCTGTACTGTACTATGGGGAATCCCGGTATGAAGGTAGGAGGATGGTTCCTAATTAAACCCCTACATTAAATCGTCCAGGATATTGTAGATAAGTGTGTGGGTTAGAGGGATTAGTATGTGTAGGGGAGTGTGTATGTGTGTGTCTATGGGAGGTATGTCTAGGTGACGGGTCTCCATAAGAGCAAGGTGCAGGTTCCGGATTGACCTGTATATATAATAAGCGCCACTCTGTGCCTACCGTAATGGCTGAATAATTACATAGGTACAGGAAACATGAAATAGGTCACTAAGAAGTAATTTATTGAACAAGCACATGTGGCTCTGGGTAATAGATTCACTCTAAAGGAGTGGTTATTATTTATCATTTGTCATTACTTTACCCCCCCCCCTTGAGGTGGGGGGGCATAACAAAATTATCCTCTTTTCAGCAAAATAGCCCAAGCAATAGATGAAAGAGGGGTGGGAAAATTCTCCTGGTCCTGTTGGAATCAACTATCAGGGGTAAAGGTAAGTTGGTATGATAAGCACCCTAGTGCTTCAACAGGTCTATACGGTACCAGTAGTTGCACGGGCGTTGACTGGTTACCAGGTTTAGTCTGTGTAGTTGTTATCCATATACTATAGAAGGGTGAGAAACTAAAGGGAACAGTGCTGCCCTCTGGTGCTTTTTTTTTTGCTATGCACAGGCCTTGGTTACGGAGGTGAGTGGTGACTTTGCCAAAGTTTCTCACCCTTCTATAGCATTTATGGATAACACCTACACAGACTAAACCTGGTAACCAGTCCACACCCGTGAGTAGTAGCCCATGTCAGACAGATAACGCTCCCCGCCTACCTCTATACCTGGTCCTCCTGTGTGCTACTATCTACTGACCTCATCATGGTCTTTATCTACACACTGTGAGTAGCCTCAGTCATCACCCTACTTTCCTAACCATACACCTTTAGCTTTACCAGTCAAAATCCCCACCAACTATTGTCTTTACCAATGCTGATATCTTTATCAACGGCAATGGGATAAGCATATTATAATAAAATCATTATCTTATTTTTGTGAGGTCAATCTAATTCTTGGGATCTTGCTGTTTTAGCTTCTAGCAGATCTGAGGCTCTTAGCTAACCATCATGTTACACTCTTCACATTGTGTTTGCACCCATTAAATTTTGTTGACAGCCATAGAATAGATAATGGGACAGCATGCCTTGGTGTACGGTCATAGACAAGTGGCACATTCCTGTGCTTTGATCCTCCAAGGGGCACACAAATATTTATTTCATCACTTGTTAGATACCAGTTCCTATTATCTATAACTGCTACCTTCTTACTATTATTTGTCACTTTACTATATCCTGTTTACCCTTTTCTTCACAAACCATTCCAAGAACAGAGATGTTATGGTACATAAGTCAATACCCAACATTGGGGATTCCCTGTCACTTGGAATCCCAATGACATCAGAAGATGTCATGGAGAGCCAATGGCACCTCTCACCCATCTGCGTCACAGCAGATGGGAGGGGCTCCCACATCTAAAAAGGGCTTTGTTGGTAATACCCCAGCAAGGAGTTCCCTAATATACTTCTCTGTCTGCATGCTTAAGACAGAGGCATTCCACCCGGCCATAGTTCTGTACAACATTCAACAATAAGGCCTCCACCAGAAGAACATAGATGTCATCCTTGGTAGTAACTATAATACACAGAGTTGAACACACTTTCTGAATAATGACCCTTTATTCATCTAGTTTGTCAGAGCAATTTCTCATAATCTTTAAGCTAGACATAAAAACTCAGAATTACATAGATTATACGACTTTGGAAATGACCAGTAAATTTGTAATGGTGTGATACAAGGTGCTGCTGGAAGACCGTCTCGGCATACAACAGTCAAAATTATAGACAACATGGGCAAGTTAAGCTTGCCCTGATTCAAAAGATTGTTACAATAAGTTGGGGCACCAAGGCCCGAACCTTACAATGTATGCCTTTTGAAATGTTTGAATATATATATACATTATATATGGCATAGAATTGCCTCTACATCAAATAGCCATAAGATATTGCATGCAGTGGCCGATCCAGGATTTGAAAAAGGAGGGGGCGCGGCCCCAAAGGAGGGGACACACCTATTTTTGGGCAAATTTCTGGGTCCAAAATACATAGTTAAACTATTATGTACTGGGAAAGGGGGGGGGGCGCCCCCCCCTCTAAATCCGGCACTGGCATGAGGTAGTCATGATACACATCTAAATATTACTCAAATTATTCTAGTGTACAATGGCAACCATAAAGCTTACTATGGAGAATGTGTTACCTAATTCTTGCTCATATGGGGACTCCATAGGAGTCCACATATCAATATCTTCCTGCTCTAACAGAATCAGTCATATACATTAGCTACATTGTATCATCTCTGGGCTGATTAGACCAGACGAGCCTCCTTGGCCAGGCTGTAGAAGATGGACTGTCGTGATGCCAGGAGCTCTGTGGGACCATCAAACTCCTTAACACGGCCCTGGTCCAGCACCAGGATTCTGGAACAATATATGATAACACATACAGTTCACAACAGTTCATTATCCAATTCATCATTGATTTACATTTCCACTGATGTATAGTGTCAGGTCTAGTGTAGGAATAGGCATCCTTTGGAATTGCTTCATATGATCTATATGGCTATATATGGCATCACTGGAGGGTATCTCAAAAAGATTGGGAAACCAGTTCTCACCGTAACTATTTGATCCTGCAGTTCTCCTACATTTCTCACCCTAAGAACAGACTTCCCTGCTTGACTTCTGCTACAAGTGAACTGCATGGAAATAGGTCAAGTTGCAAAATAAGAGACTGGACCCCTCCTATACCACTCCTATAACTGACTCCCTCTTTACAATACAAGAGGGAATCCACTCCAGAAGGTCAGTGAGTTCAATTTTGGAATTATCACCTCCGACAGGATCAATTCCAAATCTTTTTGAGATACCCTCCTGGTGGCATCAAGCATATAGTGCAGGGGGTGCATGTTCAGAAATAATGGACCCTGTTTGGATGGTATCTGTGCAAGAGGGAGAGACTTGCCCTACAACAATGGGAGGTACCTCCCCAAGCTAAAGGTTTTAAATGATATACAGTGAATGCAATTACACAGGTTCAGGGTATTGGATATTAAGCCACTAGATTTGAATAATTACCCTATATATAAAAAGGCATTGGTTCAACGCTGGTTCCTACCTCATTGAAAGAGGCTAGACAAAAGTGGGTACTTTTTTCAAGCCTAACTCGATTTTTCTCCAAGATTTCATGGTTTTTAATATTTTGAGATACCCCTGTACGAAAAAACTTCTCCTTACCAACTGAATCGTATGAGTCAGTTCAAATTAATTCAAAAGAATTAACACAATAACCTCTAGCCCCATAGCATAACAACAAGAGTCATATAAACTGAATTATATTGATGCTCTACATCCATGGTATCACCTCTAGATATATAGTGTTAAAAGAATCATTGAGATACTTTACTCTAAACTTTTGAATCAGGCCCTTCCAAGAGAATCAGCTTGCAGAGTGGTGTTACCATCACTAGGCAATGTCAATGGCACCATGAAACAGGCCACACTTTGCCACAGTGTCCCGTTTAGTTTTGTAGTGGTTTGAATTAATGTCTCGACTAGTTCGAAGTGAAAACCAGACAAGGTATCTCGGGTTAGTGCAACCGGCACGTATTTATTACGGTATATGTTTTACATCCACCTCGAAGTGTACTGCTTAGCTATGTGCAAGCTCAGGTAAAGGTGGTCCGACTCCGTTGGCAGGCAGAGCCAGACTAACGCCTTCCCCGGCCCCAGGTAGGAGCTGGAGCAATGGCGAACAGTGCTGCCACCACCCTGCAGAGACCAGGGGTCGAAGAGACCTCTAGTGACTACCGGTGGTGGGCGCACCACTCGAAACGCCCTCTCGAGGGAGACGCTCACACTATATCACGATCTACGAGCCCCTACACTACCCCCACCAGAATAAGGAAAGGGGTGTGCAAAAATAACATAGTTTAACAGAGTAACATTTCGTTATTCTAAAGAAATTAGGGCTCGAAGTAATAAACGAGAGTTCGAAGTAGAACGTGATATGTTATTTGTGTGACGTCTTAATAATAGGAGTAGACCACATATAAATACTTTAAATAAAGTAAACATACATATACACTATGGAGTAGGATTAAAGAGAGATATGGGTCGAAACAAGTTCGGAAGAACATGTTCGAGACCGTACATAGAGTGTTTAATTGTATGTTAAATAACGATATACCATGTGTGTAATTATATGTGATACTAAGTTGCATGACCCAAAAAGAAACAATTTTTGCTGTTCACGTATGAACACTATATACTAGTTTTTTTTTTTTACACAGTTTACAATAACTGTGGGTTTTTATAATTATAAGAATACACATATATATCTCTATACCACTACTATCCTCGAAATTTAAACACAATTGGCGTGTACCTGAGAAGTATTAAACGGCATTACGGTAACAGATCTTGTAGGTTTATAGCACCAATTATTTTGTTCTACTGTTATCGAATTGACATATTTTATGAGCTCGGTCCTAGTGGACGACGTTAGGATCGAAATTATTATAACAGTAACAATATTTTTATGCGTAGGGTAAGAGGACTAGTGGTTAATTAAATTATATACAATATGGTTCTATAGCAGCCCACCAGCGTAGTGGGTCTGCTGTACAATAATAATTAACTTCGGGGTGTCTTCGGGGTCGTTCAATGCTTGTCTGCAGATCCATTCGGCGAATGATGGACTTGGCGGTGGCAAGCCGCGTCGCTGTGTGGTGTGCCCTGAACAAGATGGGAAGATGTAGATATGTCCATTGGGTTCCGTGGGTCTGCATCCGTCCAGGCATCCGTCGGGTTTGGGGCACAGTCTCGGTATTCGAGGATCCCATAAGGCAGGGTCGTCAACTGTATTTGCCTACATCGAGTGTTACAAGTCTGTCTCCATCACCGTTTCCCCAGGATGGGTTTCCGGATCGGAGTCCAAACTGATCAGGTTATGGACCACTGGTGTTTGGGCAGGGGTTGTGGCTACCGTGGCTGCTTTGCGGGTAGAGGCTGGCACGTCGGTTTGTCTAGTCGGGGTGACAATTGGAGCAGCAGTGGCGCCTTCAGACTCCCTCCCGGGTCCGGTTGGGGGCGCGCCAGCACTGGCGGAGGCTCTCGGGGTGGGCATGCTAGTGAATCCGAAGGATCCGATGTCTGCCTCGAGTTGTCTAGCCTCCTGCAACTTGGCCTGGAGCTTTTCGAAGGCACTCTCGGCAGTGCCATCCCAGTCTTTCATGAAGCAGCCGAACACTGCCATGAATCGAACGTCCTGATGGTCGTACTGGCTCCTCAGCTCCTGAAGCTGCGACTCATATTTCAGCTTCATGGCCTTGGCCTCGTTTTCTCATTGAAGCGAGGCTCGAAGCTGGTCCCTCGCCTGTCCCTGCATGTCTTGTGAGATTCGGGCGATTTCTCGCCGTTGAATCTCATGCAGACATTCAAAAACGCCTTCGGTAACACCCCTAAGGTAGCCGGTAGCCTGGCTGATATGTCGTTCCTGCCACGCCTGGAAGACGTCGGCCTGAATATCACAGGTTTCCTGTGTCCGGTTTCTGATGTAGTCATCGGGGTCCTCCAGCTCGAAGTTAGATTTCACCAGATGTAATACATTGGTGGTCCTCATGTTTTGTGCTGGAGGAGTCGGCACGGGAGTCGTGTGAGTATCAGAACCACTCTCATAGGCGGAGCTCGAAGTGGCAGTGGCGCTCGGGGATGGGGTCTTTCAAGACGAGTTCACTTCCGGGTCGTTTCGGGTCCACAGGTCGGACCCGTCCTCGAGAAGAAGCGGTAACGGGAGCGGCAGGGGGACCCATTGACTTCGGTTTCCCTGAAGGCAATAGGGTTTGGGACTCGGGGCCTGGTGTCTGGGTTTCAGACAGAGCGGGGAACTCGTCCGGTTTGTCCTCCTCTGGTGTGCCCTGGTACCGAATGGTAGACTCGGTGTGACCTGCAAACCAGTCAGAATGCGAGAGGGTATTCCGTCCCTCAAACTAGGTCTGGTGGTTACCTGTCGAGGTTCCTGCTACAGGTCGGTAGGTGCTCGAGCTAAGGGGCGAGACGTGCTCGAGGCTCGAGGGGTCTCGGGATGTAGCACCCGCGATCGTGCTAGGATCGGGGGACCTCTTCTTATGTTCAGGAGCTGGGGCTGGAGACTGTGACTCCGACCTTGGCCGCTTGGCGTCCCGTCGAGGGTCGCCACCGGGGTGTGGTCAGGGTCTTCCATGACGGTCGACCGCGTCGGGATCTCTCCTCTGGACTTTGACACGCCGGTGCATTTCGGCAGACATGTCAAATCGGTGAGAACGCACATTCTTGAGGAAGTAGGCATCCTGCTTCCCCTCGACCGTGTGGCACAAGTGGTCAGTCCTCATGGTGATGGTCGATCTCTCCTCGGTGGTCATCTGGTCCCACTTCGACATAAGTCGTTCGTGGAGTTTCAGGGCCTTGAGTCGAGCGTCGCTGGCTTTGAGACCATGGACCTGAGCTAAGTGCTCGGCCATGCGTCCCCGCCTCGTGGTTCTCAGCCCTTGGCATTTCTTGTTTTCGTTCTTCTCATTGGAACATCGGTACACGGGCCCGTGGTGCATGTGATGCTCCACGAGGTGTCTGAAGAACGAGTCCTTTGATGGCCAGACTCTCTCGGTTTCTGCGGCGTTGACGCAGATTTCGAATGGGCATGTCGGGTTCGAGGTTGTCCAGCTCGAAGCTGCATACTGGAGCTTCGTTCAGTGCTCGAAGCCATAGTAAGACTTAGGCGTCTTAGCTGTGTCTCCGAGCGAGGCTACCCACACGCGATAGAATTTCGTGGGGCCAGAGTCCTTCTTTAGGATTTTCATCCATTCCTCGTCGTCACTTTCGCCATCGCGATTGGTGGCGGGAGGAATCGAATAACTGTCGGTGTGGCGCTGACAGTCCATAAAGCATTTCGGGGTATAATCCGGGAAACCGGTTCGGGCGTTGACCCATTTATTCAGGCAGGTTTCGTCAGGGGCGTCCCCCAGGGGCTCCTCCAACGAATCGATGTTTTCCAGCAGGTGCCGGCTCATTTCGGCAACATGCCGGTCGCGGTCTCCATTGCCCTCCTCCTGGATCTCTTCCTCCTCGACCGCGGTGCTAGTAACGGGCTCCGGGGCCAGAGGGGTCGTTCTTCGAGAAGGTCTCGTCCGGCTAGATCTCGAGGGGGATGGGGCGTCATCCTCCTTTGTGGTTTTGCCAATCCGGGTTCGACTCCGTGAGCCTCGAGACGAAGTCGAGGCTGCGGAGTCGTCGCTCTCTTCCGCTTTCTCCTCCACCACCTTTTTCTTACGGCGGCTCGATTTGGGCTTAGCCTTGGGCTTGTCCGTGGATTCTTTCTTGGCTTTCTCCACGTCCTTCTTTAGTTTCGACTTTCTTTGCGCTCGCGTTCAATGGCCTCTTGGCTGGCATCAAGCTCCTCGAGGCTCATTTCTTTGGCGGTGTTTACCTTGGTGGAGTAGCAAGCTCCACCTTCAAGGCTCGAGGCAGCTTTGGGAATCTTGCTGGCCACGTCTCCGTCGCGAGCAGTCTCGTTGGCCATTCTTTGCTCTTCCTTCTCGAGCTCGGGGTCCGCCAATAAAGCGTCTTCCTCCTCGCGAGAGAGTTCTTCTGGGAGTCGGACATGAACGCGTAGGTGCGTTCTCGGGGTGGTCCTTGTGGGAGGAGGACTTCGCGGGAGTGAATGCTGGGAAGGCGTTCCTCGAACCCGATTAGGCCATACAGCAGGGGGTACGCTGTCTGTGACCTAATTTCGGTCGTCCTCGCAGATGGCGTCAACAGCGGCAACTAGGCCATCGCTGATGCACATCGCTTCGGCGAGTCCGAAATAGTTTTCGAACCAGATGTCGGAGACGTCAGTGACTCCGGTGTCGGTGCATCTGCAGCAGATCCTAGATTGTAAATCGTAGGGTATCAGCCGTGGAGGTTCGCCTTTAAGGCCCAGGTATTTCGGTGGACAGTACCGATTCTTGCCCGTGGCCATCCGGATGAATCCTTTGGTCACGTTCACGTACCCAACAGCTTGTGGTCGGTCAGTGAAAGTCACGGGGACTTCGATGATGACTGAAGGGGTGGTTCCTTCAGTCGTACTCGGGCGTGGGGTTCTCGGGGTTCTGCACGATAAGTTCCGCACCTCTCGGGATGCTCAGGGTGTCGGGAGCCGTTTCGGGGATGGATGACTCCATTTCGGTAGTGTCCATTAGTTCTACTACTGGACTTCAGGGTGCCTCGTCTTGGGCTCGAAGTGGAGTCGGGTGTTCTTCGGGGTTGGCCGTTACGGTCGCCATCACCTCCGACTGAGCCATATTTCGGGCTCAGACGGCTCAGGGGGTTGTTATCCTTCGTTCGAGGAACAGAAGGAGTCGATGGCAGTCAGCTGGGAAGAACTTTGTCACTATAAGTGGCAGAGAAAACAGCGGCATGTCTTACCTCGGTAAGACGGTTCGCGTGCTGTGAGCGATATTAGAGGCACAACAAGCGATGCGGAACCATTGCCCATGCGCCGCTGCACTGCGCCACTCCGACATTCGGCTCTCTAGCGCCCCCCTTCCCGCTCGTGGCAGGCGTCCGTACTACCCCGGATAACCAGGGATCGGGGTTGGTTTTCTCCATAGGCCATTGGTGGATTTACCCCCCCCCCCCGCTACTCATCTCGACGGGAGTTTGGCAGAATAACATGTAGCATCATGCGTACACGCCAGCCAAGCTGTCTGCTACCCACAGGAACCATGAGTAGGGTGGTAATGTCCGGCGTGGTCGTATTTCGAATCGTAATCAAGGTATCTCAACCTTCAAACACATAACAAGACACACAAACAGGACAATACACTCGTTGTGATTTCGGAACATTAAGTAACGGCAGTCCGCCCGGCAATTCTGGGACTGCGTCACCTCTCTTTCCTTGTTGTTCAACTGAGATTCTCGAGAAGGTCCAGTGGAACGTGCCAACATTTTCCCCCTACCTCCAGTTCTCCGTTCCGCCGAGACAACTTTCTCACGATTAGATTTTAAATTTGTGTCAGTTTCGACCTTTCGGGGTCGTCCTCTCTTTGGCTTTTTCTCATTCGCCACTTTAGCAGGTCGGCCTCTTCTCCTTTTTGGGGCCATACCCTCCATTTTCCTCGACAATTTATTGGTCTTCATTAGGATCTCGTCCTTCTGTTCATTCATCCGTTTGGAAATTTCGTCGCACTCGGAGTTGGCGGCATCTCGTCCCCTCCATCTCCTCAACCTACACACGTTGGACTTATTCATGCGGCCTGTAGCTAGACTCATAAGCATAATGGTGCTCTCAGATATAATTCGGGTGACCACATGAGGTCCGTCCCAGCTCGAGATCAATTTCTTGCACCTTAAAGGTTCATGCATCCTAAACACTCGGTCGCCCACACAGAACTGTCGTGGCTTTAGGTGGGTGTCATACCCAACTTTCTGCCAATTCGCATTCTTTAGTAGTTCGTTTCGAACTACTTCATAAGCTCTTTTAAATTGGTCTCGCAGAGACTCCACAAACATCACAGTACAAGGGGCTTCGGGGCTTACCCCTATAACACCGTATACGAGATCAGCGGGCATTATAATGTCCTCCCTAAACACTAACAAATTCGGGGAGCAGTTCGTCGCGGCGTGTACAGTGCTATTATAAGCATGTACTACGAAGTCACATTGCTCGTCCCAGTCGTCCTGGCAAGAATTTACCAAGGGTTTAAGGACTTGTATCAATGTTCGATTGAATCTTTCTACCTGGCCATCAGACTGTGGCCTGTATGGATTGGTTCGAGTTTTACAAATGGCCAAATAGTGGCACATCTCCTGCCATAAATTCGACTCGAATTCTCGTCCCTGGTCGCTGTACATCATTAATGGTGCACCGAGATGTAACACCCATCCTTTCACGAAGGCAATAGCGCAAGTGGCTGCCTTGTGGTCAGGTAAAGGATATACCCGAGTGTATTTGGTGTAGTAGTCAGTTACTACCATCATGCAAGTATTGCCCCGAGGCGTGGGTTCGATTCCGCTGATGATATCAATAGCTACCCGGGCGAATCGAACTCCGAACAGCTCTTGCGCCAGGGGCATCTTTCCCATTCCTGGACCGGGCTTGTTCCTTCCGCATTCGGCACAAGTCATTACCCATCTTATGATGTCATTATGCATTCCTGGCCAGTAGTACCTTCTGGCTAGACGTTCTAAGGTCCTCTTCTTCCTGAAGTGTCCGCTCGTTTTATGCCCGTGGCAATAAAACATGATATCTCGTCTTAGTGACATCGGAATCACTATCTGTAAAACCTTGTCCTTTGTGGGACAGGTTTTCCATCGACACAGTAGACCGTCTCAAATCTCTAGCTCGGTCCATTGGGCTAGAAACTTGCGGGTCTCTCTGTCTTCGAGGGACAATGCCGGCCGTTCGGGCTTGGCATTCTTGTTAAGGTAACAAATCACTCTCTTGATAGCGGGATCATTTTGTTGGAAATGTAGGATGGTCTCTTCTGGCCATTCTATAACATTTTCCATATTGGCGTTAGGCAACTGTATCGACTGTCTAGTTCGAACCGTTGCGACCACTGCGTTGTGAGCCCCGCAATCATCACAATCGATTTTCTGGCACTTTCTGATAGGCCTTCAGGACAGGGCGTCTGCATTAATATGCTTCGAGCCTGGTCTGTGTTGGATCTGGCTGTGCTCCAACCCAAATTCTGACAAGTGTGCCAGCCAGCGGCCAATCATACCTTCGGCGTCTTTAAAATTAAGTAGCCACCTCAGGGATGAGTGGTCAGTTCGGAGAGTAAAGTCGGTACCCCATAGGAAGTGTCGAAACTTTTTAGTATACACCACCACAGCCAACAACTCACGTTTGGTGGTGCAGTAGTTTCGTTGTGCCCTATTCAGAGTGTTACTAGCAAAGGCGATTGGTACTTCGACCCCGTCCTGGACCTGCGACAGGGCTGCACCAATACTATTGTTGCTAGCGTCTGTGTCCAGAATGAAATGATCATCCACAGTCGGATATTTCAGTACTGGCGTGTTAGCAAACAAGTGTTTTATTTGCTCTAAAGCTATGTCCTGTTCGTCTCCCCATGGGAAACGTTCCTTTGCCCGACCTGGGGTCCAATGTGCCAATATTTGTAAGGGGTAGCTTACTTTGGAGTTATTCGGGAGGAAGTCTCGATAGTATGAGCAGAAGCCCAGGAAGGATCTTACCTCCTTCGCACATATGGGTTTCTGCCATTCGGACACTGTCTGGAGTTTTTCAGGGTCGGCTTTTACACTGTCCGGGGTTATTATTCGGCCGAGATATGTAATAGATGATTTAAATGAATTACATTTCTTTGCTTTTAATTTCAGCCCATTTGCTAGGATTCTCTTCAAGACTAGTTCGAGGTTGTTCATGCAATCCTCAAAAGTCTTTCCAAATACTATGACATCATCGAGGTACACCAGACAACTCTTCCAAAGAAGGTCGCTCAGCATTTCCTCCATCATAGCTTCGAAAGTGGCCGGTGCATTACACAGTCCAAAAGGTAAAACGTTGTACTGGAACAGGCCCATATGGCTCGAGAATGCTGTCTTCTCCATATCCTTAGGGTCCATTCCGATCTGCCAGTACCCAGATTGGAGATCAAGAGTACAAAAGTATTTATTCCCCACCAATGAGTCTAAGGTCTCGTCTATCCTTGGTAAGGGATAGGAGTTTTTCTTTGTCAAGCCGTTCAGCTTTCTGTAATTGATGCAAAATCGAATAGACCCATCCTTTTTCGTGGTCATGCACACAGGGCTAGACCAAGGGCTCATGCTCGGCACTATGACCCCTTTCTCCAGCTGTTCGAGAATTTGTTTCTCCGCCTCCACCTTCTTTTTCAGCGGTAACCTCCTATAGGGCATTTTAAATGGCTTCGAATCACCGGTGTCAATCGTGTGTAGTACCTTGCTAGTGCGACCTACCGCGCCCCCCGGTTTCCCGAAGGCATCATTGTAGGTGGCGAGCAGGGCTCGAAGTTCCTCTTTTTCTGACTTCCTCCTCAGGGAAGAATCGTTAACCAGCTTCATTAGGTCATCTGGTAGTCCCCGAACTGTCCCCTCGGGTAACTCAGTTCGAAATAGGGATTCCGAGACGTGTTCTATCAGGGACATATCACCGATCTTCTCATTCTTTCTCAGATACACCGGTTTCAATCCCCTGTTCATAATTGGGACCACGGTCCACGATCCGCTTCCCACTAACGTGTCAACTGAATCTAGCTGTAAACTAGATAGTGTTTCTAAAATTAGGTTCGAAGACTGCGTCCGAGCCTCGGAATGCATGGTTCGAAGAACACAAAACGTCACAAGCCGTTCCTGGCGGAATTTTCACTGTCTGTACCACGGTGGCTACCGAGGATACATGTCTCAATATGCATGGGATCTCGCAATTGTAGGGTTGCCTTATCTTCAACATCCCGAATCGGGGGTCCAATACAGCACCATACAAACTTGCGAAATCCAGGCCAATTATCCCATCATCACTTATCTCGGCTATAGTAGGGCTCATTACATATTCGTAGCCCCCAATCCCGATCTGTATGAAAGTCTTGCCAAAAGTCTGCATCTGGCTACCGTCGGCCGTGCAAGCATTAACGCCAACAGGTAGCGTTTCATGGTTGCCGGACACCAGACTGAAGAATTTTCTCGAGACACACGAATGGCTGGCACCTGTGTCAATCAAAAATTCCCCAGTCCGCCCCTTCACCGATACAGCAATGTACCATCATTTCCCCCCCCCAAAGGTGAGGAGTTCTGGGCGAATCGGAGTTGTTCCTTGGAATCACCAATCTCCCATCCGAAACCCTTCAAGAAGGTTACACACGGATGGTTCGGGGGGAGGTGTGCCGCACTTACTCGCGTCAACTCTTCTACCCAACCTCCCTCTTCTTCGACGTAGGATTTTTCCCTCAGGTCCTGGCATACGTTTGCCCCTACCCCGTCGAAGCCCCCGGCCCGGGCTGGGGTGATCCTTCTCACGTACCAGTCCCCCGGAGGGTATTGATTCCTGTACTAGCTCGGGTTCGCCAGCGGTGGCTTTTTGGCAGATTTTCGAATCACGGATCACATCCTTTGCCATAGGTGTGACCCTCTTTAGTTTTCCTCCTCCTTTGTCTCTTCGACATAATTAACTCGGGGTAGTACAGGTTTTGGGGCTGTACACTCGTGAGCATAGTGCCCCATTTCTTGGCAACGGTAGCATCGTAGTCTGCTACGATCTACTCTCCGACGTGCGGGTCTGTTGTACATTGTCTCGGAGAAAGTTTTCATGAAATCCTCCATCATTTTCTTCATGTCTAGAGGTTCGGGCGTAACAGTAGCTCTCGGTGGGGACATTACTGGTGCTCGAGCAACGGCCATCTCAGGTGCATGGCTATCTGAGTTGGGCCTTGGCTCCACCCGGGGTTCATTAGCCCGTCGGTTATATATCCGCCGAGGGATATATTTGCGTTTAACGTCTTTTTAACCTGTACTGCAGAGATACTGCCATCTTCCTCCTCAATTTCTATGATCTAGAAGTCATTATCAGCCATTTCAGTGTACGTCGGTTGGTGTATCCCCGACACAGAAGCTGTGCTAGTATTAGTACTCGCGCAAACCTTTGTATTTGAGGCATTCATTTTTACCTTTCCCGCCATGAGGGTCTTCTTCACCGTCCAGCATTCAATTCCCTCGAACAGGTCAGTTAATGTAGGATTTCGTCCTTTCCAAGCATCTAAAGCTGCTTGTTGCTGATCCTCGTCTCGAAGTCCACTCACGAATTGTGGTAGCAGATCGTTCAGGAAAAATTTATCGGAAGGATTGGTTCCTGGCCGTGCCCTCTGTAACAGGGATTGCAACTCATACCCGTAGGCTCGAAATGATTCTTGTGGCTTCTGCGTTCGTTTCTTGAAGAGCATGAAGGGGTCCTCACTCACCAGGTTGTACAGCAAGATGCTGGCAATCTCAACTAGCTGTTGGAAAGTGCCCCCTTCGAAGTATACTTCGTTCCACTTTTCGACAGCTATCCGGCCGGGGCCGTGTTTCAGGCATCGGATTCGATGAGGCAAAGCCTCTTCAGGGGTCCATGCGTTGCACCTCATGTCATCAGGGAAGTTCGAGAACCATTCTTTCCAAGTCTTTACACCTATCTTGGGTAGAATGGCCTGACGTCTGGCTGCATTGTTAGTCCGTACCAATTTTTGCCATTGGTTAACACTCCATTCTCGAATGGTCTCCTCACTGTGTGCAGTGTTCGAGGTGTTAGCTGATTGATTCAGCATGTCTTCTAATACGCTACTTCTGGACCGGCGCCTCGAAGGTCCACCTGTAGCGCCCCCAGCCCCGGGAAGGGGTGCAGTCGATCCTTGGGTAGTACCCGAAGCACTCCCCCCTACCGCACCTTGGTTCCCGGTGCCCAAAGGTTCTGACTCATCTACCGAGTTGTCGTTATAAGATAGCTCGAAGTGGCCTTCTTGTCCATCAGTAGTACTGTATTCGGTTTCATTGTTCTTGGCAGTAGTGACACTGAATCGTATCCTCCGTTTTTCGGGTTCAGTCGTCCTTGGTTCATGCTTCGGATCATAGACGCCATCCTTTCGCACATGAACATCGGCATTATTGTTTACGAACTAGTCGTATCGATCCGGCTTTTTTAGAGCCTCGGCTGGTGTTGATATTGCTACAGATGAAGGTCCCTTCACGAACGTGGCATCAGTAGGTATTTCGTTTTTAGATAATTCTTGTTGATAAAGTATATCTAACTGTGTTACAGAAGCACTTGTGTCTGTTTCGAAAGAAGTGTCTTCCCTCACAACAGGGTCGGTTTTATCAATCTGATCATTACTCTCTATTCCCGACACGTATGTGTCGAGGGCTATCTTTCGCTTTGTCAGGTTGGCTATTTCAAGGCATAACTCTTGTTGCTTCAGGAACAAGTCTTGATTGCTGTCTTTAATGGATTCCATCACATCCTCGTTCTTCAATACGCATTGATCCCGAATCTCCAGCAACTTATTTGCCTCGTACCTGTATTGTTCCATCTCGACCTTTATTTGCTCGGCCTCTTTCTTTAGTTCGAGATTCCTGATGGTGCAGCTAGCTTCCTGTTCCTCCAGGTCGACTTCCTTTCTAAGCTTCTCGTTCTCCCATTCGGCTTTCGCGAGTTCTATATTCCTTTGCATGACATATGCCTGTTGTTCAAGGTCGCGATTAGCTTTCTCTTTCAATTCGGCTTCTTCTTCGAGTTTCTTCATGTCGTTCAACATTCGTTCTTTCTCGGTCTGATACTGGTGACATTGTTTCTCCAGATTTCTAAGCCTCAGAACTTTCTGTTCGGAGTCCTCTAGCTTTGGTAGCCCTTGATGTAGGCGAACTCTATTCATGGCGTCGAAGCTCAGCTTAGCCTGCTCGTGCAAGTACTCTGCTGCCGACTCTCTTCGAACCTCCTATGTCGAATACCGAGACGTCTACGTCGTCTAGGGATCGGCGAGGACTCGTTGTTTTTGTTTCCGCTCGAGCTGATGCTGCTCGTTGAGCGTCGAGGGTCATCATCGTAATCGGTGGTGGTGTCCCTGTGGACTCGGTGCTTAATCTGTAAGTATAGTTCGCTGCTGGAGTATGCATCTCCTCTGATTCAAGATTTCGAACTACCTTCTCCACTTTGGGTCCAGCTATAGAGGTGTATCCTCTCATCTGTGTTCTGTTAAAGTCGTTAGCATGAGCAGTGTCATTCGGTGTGGATCCCGAGATGTTCGATGCATCATCTCGAGATCCTTCGTTGTCGTGTTCGGCCTCCAGGGCCGTGCACTAACACCAACAACTGGTCACAGCACCAGTGTGGTGGTTCAAATTAATGTCTCGACTAGTTTGAAGTGAAAACCAGACAAGGTATCTCGGGTTAGTGCAACCGGCATGTATTTATTACGGTATATGTTTTACATCCACCTCGAAGTGTACTGCTTAGCTATGTGCAAGCTCAGGTAAAGGTGGTCTGACTCCGTTGGCAGGCAGAGCCAGACTAACGCCTTCCCCGGCCCCAGGTAGGAGCTGGAGCGAGGCGAACAGTGCTACCACCACCCCGCAGAGACC
Organism: Acholoe squamosa; assembly: GCA_949317995.1. Lineage (NCBI taxonomy): Eukaryota > Metazoa > Annelida > Polychaeta > Phyllodocida > Polynoidae > Acholoe > Acholoe squamosa. The sequence continues at coordinate 17,881,388 of OX439049.1, forward strand.
AGGGGTCTAAGAGACCTCTAGTGACTACCGGTGGTGGGCGCACCACTCGAAACGCCCTCTCGAGGGAGACGCTCACACTATATCACGATCTACGAGCCCCTACAGTTTCTTGTATGTAGTGGCCACAGTTTCTCATGAGGAGTGGCCACAGTTTACCTTGAATAGTGGCCAACTAGTCACCACAGCTTCCTGTGAATAGTGGCCACAGTTTCCCTTGATTCGAAAAATCTATGCCTCCAAACACTAGTGGCGAAGCCACTAGTTTACTATAAATAAGATTGTCATATTAAACCTCTATTTGAGTCTGAATATAGTAATTGATATACACCAAAAATCCAATGAAATGAATCATAATAACTTACTTGTCATAATCCAGTACTGTATTAAGTCTGTGAGCTACAGTCAGAACTGTACTTTGAGCAAAGTGAGTTCGGATTGAAGTCTGGATGAGGGCGTCTGTCTCCAAATCCACAGCAGCAGTAGCTTCATCAAGAATCAGCACCTTGGATCTCCGCAACAAGGCACGAGCAAGGCAGACCAACTGCCTCTGTCCCAGGCTGTGATATAATATACATTTCAGTCAATAATCCAAGTTAGTAAATAATAATCTAACTTAGACAAAATCACCCATTAGGCAAAATACCCCAATATGTTAGTAAAATCTTACTAATGTGTTAGTAGTATTAACTAACCTATTAAGGCAAGCTAACTTGACTTAGCCATGTCTAAGGGGTAGTAGTTTTGTCTAAGGGGTAGCAGTTTTGTCTAAGGAGTAGTAGATTTTTTTTCACACCAGGTGGCAGTGTGGTTTGCATGAGGACTTTTATGGTAAGTGTATATCATGGAAAAACCTATGAATGTCAGAATAATGGTGCTTTCAGTGACTATCGACATAATAGCGCCTCTACAATTCAACCTGGCATGTGATTTAACAGAATACACTTAATAAATATATATTTGTTATTGAAGGAGCAATGAAGAATAATGGAAACACCTTTTATGTGGAAATTTAATTTACTCATATATATATCCACATCTTTGACATTATGATAAACCCAGAGCAACTAAGTTCACGGGTTGCAAAGAAAATGATGTGTTCAATACAACTTGAGAAGCAAGTTGTATTGAACTTGCTTTTCAAATGGAGAGGCTCTGTTTTGGATGTCTTAACCTATGTGGAGTTTACACTTACCATTTCAGAATTAAGAGAATTGCTATGTTGCTTGAAAGTCTATATAGTTAGTGGAAAGGTCTAAGGCAAGTTAGGAGAAATCAGGCAAGTCAGGCATTTTTCCTAAGGGTTAGGCATAAACTCCCAAGAAAACTTCGGTGGTTTGGGGACATGCAAACTCCCAACTTGGGTTAGCAAGTCCAACAAATGTTAGGTGAAAGGCCTAAGATATTCAGAATATTTTTGTGTGTGTAGAAGCCCTCAGGACACCAGCTGTAGCTACAGGGCTAAAAGAGGTGAATAAATAGTGGGACCAAATATATGAGTTGAAAAATAAACTTGTTTAAAGACAACTGTATATACAAGGCACATCAATTGTCTCTATCCCACACAGTGCTGTCTTTGTCCCACACTGTAATGCAATAAAGATAACAGCCCTTAGGGGTTGAACAGATAAGGAAAGGAAATGTATGCATATTTAGACACATTGATCCTAATTACCTTAGGGCACTGCCACCCTCTGCACAGTCATAGTCGAGCCCCTCATAAAGTGTCTCTACAAATGACTTGAGGTGTGCATGCTCCAGTGCCAACCAGAGGTCAACATCACTGTAGGTCCCTGAAGGATCTAGGTTCATGCGCAGTGAACCTGAGAACATGACTGGGTCCTGAAAAAAATACTATATTTCCAATCCATGCTTTTGGAGCATTCATGTGTCCAATGGAGAAAGAATTAACAATCTTGTTATAGGTGCAGGGGTCCAAACATGAAGGGCTCACAGCTTACAATGTTGTGGGACTTGCAATGCAAAGGAAATGCTCTTTGATACTCATTATTGCTTTAAAGCAATTTTTAATTATGTTTAAATATTATCTGAGCCACATGATCCTCATTATGCTAGTTCCCGCTACCAGTTCATGCTGCAAGTTTTTTTTTCTATTATTTTTTTCTGCACCAAACAAGAAGACATCAATCCTGCAGGAGTACTGGTTACCTGTGGTATGACTGTAAGCTGGGATCTGAGTTGGTGAAGGCCCAGGGTGGACACATCCTCTCCGTCTATGAAAATTTGCCCTTCTGCTGCTTCAATAATCCGAAACAAGGCCAGTGTCAGTGAAGACTTCCCAGCTCCTGTACGTCCTACAACTCCCACCTAAACAACATCATCACACGTCTTAATGAAGCCCCTATGATTTACTTCATTCTAAAACAAGGTTCTAGTATGCAGGGTTGTCTGTTATAGATTACATATTCTTTTTAGAGATCACTACTGAATCTCAAGAATGAATCATGGAAATATTTGTAGCTGATTTATAAATCCAAGGTGATGGAAAATCAGCTAGCTACCTCAGAAGGTGTTACCTAGGCCAGAAGGTAAATATTCACAAATCAGCCAAAATTTAAAAGTCAGCATATCAAGAAGAGTTTCAGTTCAAGTGTCAAACTATCAAAGCTCACCTTCTCCCCAGCCTTGATGCTGATGCTGACCCCATCCAGGACCAGGTCTAGGCCAGGTCTGTAGCGGCAGCTGTACTGATGCAGGTCTATGGCACCCTCTGATGGCCACTCTGTCAGCAACTCATCATGGGGTGAGGTCACAGCGGCCTGGGTAAATAACAAAAGTTTAGTAGCCAGCATGACAATCGAAGGGTATATTGCATCAAGGCTTACACTCAAATATTCACTGTATCAGTGCTGAAAATGCAATACATCAAGTTTTTTTTTCCATAACAATGAAGGAACACATACTTTGATAAGCATTCTATATGGCCCATGACCATGTAAGTTGAAGAATGTATTATTCATGATAACATAGATAATTGAATTTAAAAAGAAATGATAATGTTGCTAATACCTCAGACTCTATGTGATTGTACTCATCTATCCGCTCTACAGATATCATATATGTCTCCAGTTCTGTGGCCTGCCGCACCATGATGTTCAAGCAAGCTGTCAGCTGAAGTGATTGTGCTTAGTTATAAGCATTTTGTAAACGTAAAGTTGTTGCTGATTTCTATTCCTATCAGGGTCATAGGACAAATAATACAAGCTAAGTTGTTCATGATGTATACTTCACACATTAACTGTGACCTTCTCCAAACTTATATTTTCTGTAACATTTTGGTAAAATTAGTTATTTTAAAAATCTTTCATCCTTGTCAGCATTGGCACGGACTCTTCATCTTGACAGCTTTATATGCCCTGAGAAGATAGCATACTTACTGAAGATAGGTTGTAAAATGGGCATTATAGACACACAAGTTATCAACATGAAGACTTTGTGCTAGGTTTAACAAGTTAAGTTTGAAAGGTTTGCTTTGTATATTGTATGTTTTTCACTTTGAAGACTACAAGTTTACAAAACAGCATGATTCTGCATTAAGATACCTGGATGGCATAGGATATAGACATGCCTGCCAGCCCAGGCTCCATGCTGTCCGTCTGTATGGCAGCAAGTATAGAGGCACAGAAAATAACCACAGCACCCAGCGTCTCCAACGTCACTCCCAGCCATCTGCTCAATATGAAATACGCAGACCTTGGGTTTAGCACTTATTGAACTTTGTTTCTCTATTTCAATCTATTGTACATACGGATTCACTCATCTAGTAAAGGAAACTGAAAAGAATTTACAAACACAAAACAGAAAGTAGTGGAAGGGCATGGTGAAGTACAAAATGCCACAATGTTTAGCTAGTGGCCCATGCAAATTATTTTATACAACTAAAATTGAGTCTAGTCAAAGATTCTGATGAAAGAGTTGTCCTTCCTAAACGCCTTTGTAACTGATTATTATGTAAAGTTGTATCGCACACATGAACAGGAGCTCTGTGCCAGTGCATGTGTAACTACGAATTTGGTATCCAGGAAGTTGTACCTGACCTGAAGCTGTTCTCTATGGTTTGGGTCCTCAAATGGACAATATCAAATATTTACAACTTCATGGTAAGTGACAACCTGAGGTTGTCATCATGAAGGTGATCATTTTGACAATGTTGGGTCCATATGGTAACAGTGGTTTAGGAATACCAGAACTGTGGTCACATTCAGTTCTCAATAAACTATAATCACCTATGTTTCTAGCATTATACATTTGCATACCTGAATATATAATAGACCTATGATAACAGGCATCTATATGTATATAAATGTACACATACATCTGTGCTGCAGACAGAAGGTGGAATGGTCTCTGACTGTTATCCACGAGATACTCAGCCCGTGCAACAAAGTCCTCCTGGCGTCCATAAGCCCTTATAGAGGATGCACCATTCACTGTCTCCTCAAAGTGTGCATAGATAGGAGACCGGTGGATGGAGTCCAGCCGCTTCAACTGACTGGCATAGGTAATGTAGATGCGCTGTGAACCAAGAAGAAAATATGCACAACTGGCATAATCTAAAGAGCAACATATGCTGCCCCTTCACCTTACTCAAATCGGTATATAATTATCCAAGGCCAATGATTAACAGTTTTGAATTTTTCATGTTTGAAGACCAAAACCTAAAGTATGTGACCATGTCACCAAAGCTTTATTGTTTTGCCCTTCAATGCTCAAAACCAATTTGTATTGTATCCTAGACCTACTTGAGTATACATAGAAGGCTATTGACTTTATGTTTTATTATTTGGATACACCTTATAGAGAACATGGAAACAGGTTCATGATAATCTGTCCGAATGGCCAGTTTCCTAGCTAATAATGAGTGGAATCATACCATGAGTTCTAGGTAGTCTGACTTCCATGAGCAAGGAAAAGTTCTGAGAGTTTAGACATATTTAACTGAATCTCTACGTTTATTTCAAGTGATTACTGACTATTTCTGTCAAAATAGCTGGGTTCAAGGCTATTTTGATGATGTCACATTGGAGAAAGGGCCTTGCGAAAGTAGTCACAGTCAGGACACTTTTTCAACATGTCCTAAATTATAACAAACGCTACATTTAGCAGATTGTGTCTTTCTCAAACCTGGATGAATATGTAGGGAATGAACAAGACAGCTAATAAGGCTAGTATTAGCGGCGTTGTGTATGAGATGAGTATTAAAGAAGAGATGATTGGCGCAACTGCAAATATCCAACCCATGAGGAAGATGGGGACATTAGAGTCAACCATGTCCATATCCTTGGAAAATCTAAACAAATACACAGACACGTCATTTAGGTAATGGGTATATATTTCATTCAGGTTGAGAAAAATATGTTGATGAACTGTAAATGCCTACAAATCAATGTCTCTTTGTCTCAATTCCTGATGAAATTATAGTCCATGCTACAGACATTATACTCTACAAGCAAGTGACTCATCATTACTGTGGAAGGCACTATCTGGTCTTAGATAGGTAACATATTAATATGCACTGATAAATCTTGTTTGATATGGTTACAGATCTATCTTTTCATAATTTTTCATAACCGCTTATGTCTCAGAGAAAATGCTATACCTCTACAATCACTTACCTGTTCATAATCCTGCCCAGAGGTGTTGTGTAAAAGAAGGCCATGGGAGCACGGAGAATCTTGTACAGGAGAGTTTCGTGTAGTTCTTGTGAAGCAGCTGTGGAGCCATAGGCCACAGCAATCATTATGATAAAGGCAGAGACAGCTTGGAGAAAACATATACACACAAAAGATTTGTAGATGTACAGTGTATTATTAATCTATAACAGGCAACAAATTATTTAGAGTTTCCTTTTCTTTCGCAGTGAACATGGTAATGCTTTGGGACCTTGCTTTATTGCAGGAAACTGTCAAAGATTCCCAAATATAATTTACGATATCCCCACAAAGACTCAAAGGCCCCTTTCCGTGATATACTAAAGAACACTATGTCTGACATCCAAATTATTGTTGTGTTGAATGAAAACAATTACCACATCCATTTTTATTGTTTACAACTTGACAAGCAGAAGAAATAAAGTTACCCTGTAGAGCACCTAGCCCTCCATATATGCCAAGGCGATATGAAGCATGGTCAAATGTAAATGACCCATTGACTGGAACATCATTTGTCCACTATAATGCAAAGGAAAAGGGGAAAAGTACTTGAATGTTGACTTGCAGTGTCGAATGATAGTTATTCCATTGCATTATCTTTTTATCAAAAATACCAAAATCATCTAAAGGATCATCACACTGCCTGATATGATCCCACTTCTAACTGATGGACACTTATCTGATAGAAGACATTCAACCATGCTCTCCACCTTTTTGTAGCCGGATTCCTTTTGCATTTTTTGATTCATTTAAGGGTTTACTGGATGTGAAGTGGTTATAAAACTTGCTAAGACTCAATCAGGTTTAAAGCATATTAATATAAATCAACTTCGAAGCTGATTCCATATCAAAGAAAAGGAAATATGTAATACTTACGTTGCTGAACCATATGTTAGTCAAAACCAGTGATGCAGCAAACACAGCCATTGACAAAATGATGATGACAAAATTCACCAGACCTCCAGCTTTTACATAGGCCCAAATCACATAGTTACTCAGCTAAAGAAAGAAAACAATCACATGGATTATATTGATGATCAATTTTACATGACCTAAATATATATATAACCAATGATGAACTGTAACAACATTCCACTTTAGTCAGTTGTCATTGATGTTCTGGAACCATTTGATCAGCAAGTCAACTTTTTGTTATCCAGCTGACCCAATTAGGGCAAACGACCTGAAATTGAATCAACTTCAAGGGTATACAAGAGGCTATATTGATCCAGATATACCTAAGCATTATGTTATATCATTCCCTTACCTTGCCCTCTGCAGCAGTTTCTTGCTCAATGAGATAAGACCTTGCATTTGCTGTTGTTGATACAGCCGATGATGAGGCATGTGACTGGGATAATGTCTGTTGTGTTAACCTTGCTAGCCTCCTGTGCCTACAACAAGAAATACCCATATCATCTTCCACTGCCAGTATATCCATTAATTCACATGTTTATGTTTTGTTATGATTATGGTTCCATCATCACAACTGTACGGCTTTGTATTTTACTATGACAAATATGTCTGCTTGTAGTCGGGGTTGGTCACATTTTCACATCTCGGCTTGTGCTATCTATTGGTTGGCATGTGTCATATCTATATACAATAGTTTTGATGTAGCTCATTCCAAAGCAGCACCATCCACACATAATATATGAGTGGTGTCAATACCTGAGTTTTGGTGTCATCTCAGATTCACTGTCAGATGGTGGCAGGGCTGACAGCTTTTGATGGAGTTCCACAAGCTCTATTAAATGACAGCATTTAATTCATAACTCACAGATCTTCAATTGAATAGGGTTGAAACTCCGTACTTGAGATGTGAGAAACTGTTAGAAATATAGTCAACTCCAAATCTTCTCATATTAGTCCTAAGCTATATTCCAAGGAACTCTAAAGACACAATCCTAAAAGTGATTTGCTTTGTGAGGGGATCAAGGCTATGTTATTTTCAGGTGGACAGCATGAGTATGGAGTATGGTTCCAATATATTCAATACCTAGAAACAAGCTCTCTAAGCCTAACCATAGAGACTTTCGTCATGGACATAAAATAATAACAATAATGGAACACCTGGAGATGAGTCATCATCTATCCCTTGTTCCAGCAGGTAGGTTCTCAGGTACTCAGCAAAGCTACCATTACACTCCAACAGCTCCTCATATTGACCTGTTTCCGTCATATGACCCTCATGGAGGACGATGATGGAGTCAGTGTGCGGCAGGAATGTTATAGCATGTGTAACTAGAACACGAGTCTGTAAAAGTTTTATCCAGGTTAACAATTTGAAGACTGTTCAATCCTTTTATATAGGATATTGTATTCTGGTGAGTCACTAAACAGCACTGCTTTCATGTAATAATGGAATGTAACAAGAGCCTGGGGGCTCAAATACAGAGTAAGTTTCCAGTATGGGGATGCATGGCCAGAAATCATACCATTGACCTGGATCAAAGACTTGTCAAATTAAAATGCAGGACATGGACAATGTAAAGCTTAAGATGATTGGTAGATTCCTGACCTTGTTTTTCAGGAGTCCTTTAGGCCCTATGACCTTGTCAAAGATGTGTTTGCCTACATGTGAATCTACAGCAGACAGGGGGTCATCCAGGAGGTAGATGTCCTCATCCTGGTACACGGCACGGGCCAGGGACACCCGTGCCCTTTGTCCTCCTGACAGGTTAATGCCCTGTTAGAGAAAATGGAATCTGAGATTCTAGTTAACCCTTTAAATGCCAAATAGCAGTCCAAAGCACAATGCCTAAAGGTTATCATGATGAGTGCATGCAGCCATGGTGAGTAACTAACCCATACTGCAGCCATGCAATATGTAGATACATGGAATGGTTGATACACTTCTAGAGGGGATAATGGTAAAGGTGAATGATGATTAGTTTGAGCCGACAGTTTCTTCACGAGCGGGTCCTGCACCCGCAGCACCCGCGAGTGAAGAAACAGGAGGCTCAAACTAATCAGAGTTCATCTTTACATTTATGTCAAGGTGTTTAGGTTGATAATTAATCAATATTTCATCAATAAGATTGAAATTAAACCCTTATTTACCCATCGTCTTCGCGAAATCCTGACTGCCGCCATTTTGAATGTTTACGTTTCAAAAATGCTGCGCATGCACGATAGACCTATGACGTCATCATGCGGATTTGGCGCCGGTTATTCAACGCAGGGGTGCAATACGCGGTCTCAGTGCATTGTCAATGGAACTACAATATTCACCTTGACATAAGACGTGATGCACCAATGCATTGCTGGTGGCTAACAGCACTGTATTGGTGCATGATATTGATAAAGAAACTTTAACCTGAGGGAGTTATGCAGCCCTTCAAAGCAATCAAAAGTATGTATCATGTAGTATGCACTATAAAAAGTGAGGTGGATTACAATATGATGTAGTACATAATTGCCATGTAGCATGGAATGGGGTGAATTTGTACACTCTCAGTATAATAGATAAACATTATGCTATTAAGTTAATCACACACACTGCACTGCTACATCATGGCGAAAAATTAGCAGTATTCTTGAGCCATGAGATGGCTCTGAAAGGGTAAAACGATACTGGTTCAAAACTAAATTGTTAGCAATAGCTACCTTTTCTCCAATCTCCGTGAAGTCTCCACCAGGAAGTGACTCCAGGTCAGCTTTTAAGGCACAAGCGTCTATCACCCTTTTATATTTTCTGTGATTGTATGGTGAACCAAATATGATGTTTTCTCTCAGTGTGGCATTTTGGATCCAAGGTTCCTGTGCCACATATCCAAATTTACCCTGCATAGGAATATGTACTGAGTAGTAGGAATGAGATATGTATTTATTTCATGTGTAGTTGATAATTTGCTAGGTTAACTGCCAACAATAGTTAATGGACACAGGACTACTTACATTGACTCTGAGCTGTCCTTTGACCTTGGTGATTTCTCCCAGTATGGCTGAGACCAGTGAGGACTTCCCAGCTCCAACCTGTCCAACAACAGCCACCAGCTCCCCCATCTTAATGTGTAAGTTAATACTGCAAATAGAACCATACACACATACAAAACAGTGCACTACAACAGTAACTAGTTTATAAATAATGCATCTATTAATCATTAACAATAACAATGTCTGTATACCTAAGTCTCTGTTTCTCCTGTCTATGAAGGGCTACCTCTTTTATTCAGCATGTATGTACCTATGTAATTTAAGCAGGTGAATAGTAAATTACTCACTCCTTCAGGGCAGACCTTCCCTCTTCAGGGTCCCATGATAATTCAGCGCCACTGATCTCAACAGCACCTGTCAATATTAACTTCTGCATTATGAAGTGTCAATGTAGGGGTCTATTTGCCAATGTAACAGATAAACTCGCAATGGTGTTATCAATCTTCCTGAAATATGCCTATAAAATAATGCCAAGTAGAATAAAATTGAAGTAGAATTTAGGATGATCATGACATTGGCAATAGAAGAAGAGGCATGCCAGGTAGAGTGTCTATATCACAATCATTCTTACCCGCAATAGTAGAATCATGTTCTGTATTGTTTAAATTCAATTCATCCATTGCAAGGAATTCTCCTATTCTTTTTGCTGACACAATACCCTGTGAAGGAGGATCACTTATTTCAAACCAGAGCAAAGATTTCAGAAAGGGATAGACATGAACAAAAAAGGGAACCATAAAAATAGATACATAAAAACCCAAAATGTTATCAAGGAGTTTAAAGCCCACATTTTCGCTGTCATACAGAAAGGAGTTTAGAAGGATAAAATTTTGAATGATAAAATAAAATGGACATTTCAAGCCATTACTGTAATACATGACTTAATTTGGTGGAATGGTCTTTGGATAGGGTTAGGGCTCACAAACTTTACCCTATCTTCTGATACACTGTTTTTGTACCCTCTTCATGTTCCACAAAGATAACTCAATTAAAATCATTTGATTGAAATCAAACCTTGTACATTTCAAAGATTGTTCTCCTACTTGACCTACCTGACCTACATAGGTGAGTGCCATTGGTAGTGCAGAGGTGACAATCTGCATGGTGTTAATGTAGGAAAGGCTGACAAAGGCAGTGTCCGGCCGCAACACGTGTTCAGGGGATATCAGCACAAACACAGCAAAGATGGACAGTGACATCTGCCAGTAATACGTTTAAATGTAGCTCATACACATGTGCTGTACTTATATTTCCTTGTCTTTCTTTTTTGGAGGGGTATTCTCAGGAAAGCGTAAATGGATTTCATCATGAATGAATTCTTTTTATTGTAATGTCACATCTCAAAAAGAATATACCAATCACTTTTCAAATGTTAGTTACATTGTTGACAGAATACAATTTATTTGTGAATATTGGACTATGGACACTTTATCCTTTTTCTTATTATAAAGATGTTGCAGCACCAGTCAAGGAAAGAAAGCTGATTCACTAACCATGTATGGTAGTAGCACAAGGTTCCAAGTACACAGGCCTATCAAGATATTAGAGAGTCTGAGATTTTTCATTTCTCCATTTCGGTGTTGTTCAGTTTGTGCAGCAAAAGGGGCTTCCCAGGCGTACAACTTCAGTATCTAAAACAGATGGATCCATGATGCAGGGCTTGTGAGTCTTGGCCCCTCATGAGTCTATCAATAGTAATTAATACGTTTGTGCATGATTTGCAAAAAGAATGGAACTTCTAGGGATCCTACTACCCTTGATGGGTTCACCCGTGGAAACTGTCAAAGTAGTGGCATAATTTTGCATAATTATTTTGGGGATTGTTTTGGGAAATCGAGGCCTCGACGTACAGGCTGGAGAATAATGCAAAAATAGTTGACTGACTGGTTTTCCCTAAAACGACAAAAATAAATCGAAAGAAAAGGATTTTTTAACAAGATAATGCTCATGATATACTTAAATGGTAATGGACTATCAAAAGGCAATGGCAGATTTCCAGCAAAAGTTACTCTACTAACCTTGATCCCATTAAGCATTTCATTTACAAGCTTCAATCGTTCATCTTTAAATATCATTTGTTTTTCCTAGAAGAGAAAGAATCAATCTCTATTTATGTATGTTTGTGATATGTTCACCTCTATTTTGTAAATTATTCAGGGGGAAGTTGTGGCACTATTTTTAAACGGTTTCAAATATTATTTTCCTAGGTGTTGGCCTCAAGCACTTCCATTTTAGAATATTTAACATGGGTACCACATTGGTTATGTATATGTGGAGAGGATGGAGTCTGATGAAACCCCACAGTACAACATATCACAACTATCCTACAAAACTCCTGGATGAAATTACCCAAATATTCTGCCATCTCTAGGTTTAGGTTTAAAAATATCAAAAGTTAAAGGTAACTTTAGGGAGTGGTCATTATTTATCAACAGGGGGGGTGGTGGGTTTGAGGGGGGGCGTAAAATTTTCAGACCCCTCCCAAGGGGGGGCTAAAAAAATTTTGACCCCTCTTGAGGGGGGGCTAAAAAAATTAACCCTTTTTTTAGCAAAAAAGCCCGCGCGCTACTATAGATCAAAGAGCGGCGTGAAAACTCTCCGCACCTCCGGCACGGGGGGGTGCAAAAAATGTTGATTCTGATGCATCGGCGACAGAAATTGATGATCGGAAGATGATCGGACCCAAATCGTGCGGAAATCGGGTATCATCGGCCAAGAATCGGGTGCAGTGGAAGAGGTCCTGAAAAAAATCGGGGACCATCGGAAACATGTTGGGAACGCATCGGGAACGATCGCCGACGGTTTTACTTTGGACCCGATTTTTTCTGTTCAGAAATCGTTTCTTTCTTTTGTCGGCCCGGCAATTTTATTTTGCGTGGAAGGCGGTAGGGGGGCGTAGGGGTCGCTGATTACATTGAAATCAGGTGACCTGCAGTTTGGCCGTACAAGAGGAAAACATCCAAGATGGCTCCACGGTGTGGAACAAAGCGTGCTAAAACGCAAAGAAAATCTGAAAATACCACCCGGAAAGAGGGGAATGAGGGGCAAGAGTCTCAGGGAACCTCAAGGAAGGGACAGGGCACACGTTTCACGGCAAGAGGTAGGCCGAGGCTTGAATTAACCAAGGAAGATGAAGAATCTGCTCGATGTCTTCTCGCTGGTACTACCAAAAAATCGGGTGTTGTTGAGCAGTACAATGAAGACGACGACAATGAAACCCAAGACCTTAGTTGCACACCTTCCAGCCGTTCCAGGGAAGGCCATTCTGACTCCAAAGGTCCCTACTCATGGCTAGGTATGGGTGATATCCGCCTCACCAAGAGAAAACTCATCCCCGATGACGATGAAAACAATGATGAAGACGAAGATGAAGAAGAAAGAAGGCAGTCCTCGTCCTGCCAAGTCTCTAAAGGGCCCCCCTACCTCTGCAGGTAAAGAAATTATTATTGATCACGACCCCGACTATGAAGAACAGGAATATTCAGGGGACAAAGATGAAGAAGATGAGCCCCTCCCTTCTATAAAGCTACCCAAAAAGAAGAGACCTGTAGCCCCCACAAACTTCGAAATGACTTTAAAAAAAAAAACCAGGAGGGAGCCAAGGTCACCAAGGTCACTGCTAAAACGACTGCCACCCATGACGCTCCTAAAAAGGCTGTCAGCCAGGTTACTCCTAAAAAGACTATAGGTCAGTTAAAGTCCAGACCAACTGCCCCTGGAAGTGGCCGACAGTACTTCAAAGACAATGCGGTATTGGAGAGGTTGTGTGTCCTATGGGAGGCGGGTCCGTACATGTACGACAAAAATCACAAGCTGTACAAAGACCCGACAGCAAGGTGGGCCGCTTTAGGAAAAATTGGCGACGATTTAGGGATACCAGGTAATTTTATTCCACATTTTCAAAAAGAAAATAGAAAAATATACATAATTTTAATCCTAGATACAAATAATCCAAACGAAAAAGATTTGCATATTGTCCTGGACAACAGAAAACATCCAAGGTGAAAAAAGGTGACATAATTCACATAAAAAATAGATTTAGAATACAGCTTTGCTTCATGTCGTATAGCCACTTGCACTTGTGTTGATTACAAATGTTAATGAAAATAAAAAAAAATTCCTTTTTTTCTTCTAGCCTTCTTTGTGAACACAAGGATGAATTCGCTGAGCACAGACTATCAAAAAATAGTCTCAGGGAAGATGAAGTCGGGCTCTTCGGCAGCCGACGGGAAGCTCCCGTACAAGAAAGAGCTGATTAAGCGGCTTTGCTTCTTTTTAGATCCGTATTGCAAGAGGGAAGCAAGCATAACTAACTATAGAAAGGTAAGTTCTCGGCTGCCTTTCTTTCCTGCATCCAAAGAAAAATTTCTCCCAAGATTTCAAAATCCCTTAAACTTCACATTCCTTCTGAATTGAATATCCTTGATTTTTACCTATGGTCAATGAAAGGGTGCGTGCAATGGAATGAAAATCTAAAAATAATCCCAAACAAAAAAATCCCAAACAAAAAAAAATCCCAAATAAAAATAATCCCAAACAAAAAAATCCCAAATAAAATAATCACAAACAAAATAATCCCCCCAAAAATGGATTATTCACTGCTCATTTACTGTCCCCCCTTTCTTATTTTTTCAAGCAAACCCAGGTCCAGGAAGAGTCACAAGAACAGGAGACCGACAATGAGGACCAGGACCAGGACCAGGATGGTGAAGAGGATGAAAACTTGGAGCCTGAACAAGAAGGAGGGTCGCAGGAAGCCGATGTCATCCCAGATGAATACGAAGAAGAAGCTGTTTCATCCAGGACGCTTAGTTCTCCCAACAAACAGAAGCTTGGCCAATCTAAGACCCTCCCCCTCTACTGGCAAGGGAAAACGTGGGGGAAAAAGCTCTACTAAAAAGGCTACTCCTGAAGTACCCCTAAACCCTCCCCCCCAGAAAGGCTGGCAGCACAGGCAGTTTGACCAAACAGCGTCCCTCCTCCTCTGACGGCCGGAGGACTTACAGCACAGATTACCTGCATGACAAAGAGAAATTCTATGGAAATGATGAGGAGGGTTCTAATGAACATTTCAGGAACAAGGAGCCTCAGTATCTCCGTGACAAAAAAAACAAGACTGTGGCGGAGGTCCTTGAAAATCCAGAGCAATATTTTGAAAAATGCACTAACTCTGTGGTAGAGCTGACCCGGCTTGCTGCAGCACGCCAGGCTCAGCCCCCTCCAGCTCCTCCGGTGTCATCACCTGAGACGGAGGACTCCCACTGTTCCAGTGTGACAGAATGACCCAGAGAGTACGAGAAAAGTTTAAGCTATACGTGCACAGCTTGGCTTAAGACACCGTAAATGGGGATTGGGTCCCATAACCCATAAAAAACTGTTTTGCTCGCGACGTTTGTAGTTAAAAGTATATCCCACATTTGTAGTTAAAGGTTATATATCCCAGACATATCTTAGATTTTTAGGATAATCCCAGTGCTGATGTCAACCAAGATTCTGTTTACTCTAAAGCACACTTGACTCAAAAGACTTGATATTACATTTTGCTGTATTCAGTTGTGGCGTATAAAAAACAAATTTGTGACAACAATTTCTCATGACCCATATATCTGATCAGGATCTAAAAAACTATTACAGCAAGGACTGAAGACAAAGGCTTTCAGAAGCATTTTATGTTAGATACTGCTTTGTAGTTACTTGTAGTAGGCGATCACCTCATGAAAAAGGAAGATAGTGTTTTATTTCAAGGAGAACCAAAGTGGCTTCTGGTTGTCATGGTAATGGACTTGACCACTTTATTTCTAGTTTACTACATGTTCACATGTTATATGAGCTATATCAAAGTTAAAAGTTGCTTCGTCTGGTTCACGGATCATGAAAGTTAAAAGTTCATCCGCTGTGATTTCTAGTTTTAATTCTTGCCTTGACATTCATAACATTTATATACTCCATAAAATAGTCCAAGTTGTGATTGATGTATCATTGGCGAAAGAAGAAAACAATAAACCCATGCATCGATGAGAGGTAGGTACAGGCCAAACAGTATGGCGACTGGCCTTCTACATCAACATCTTTATTGTTCTCAAGATAGTCCTCATCACAGATATGTTTGTCCCAGACAACAGATGCAATTATCTCGAACGTTTTTTGCCTGAGATTAAGTGAACAGTCTAGTCATCCCCCTCTTCTTCAACTTCTGCCTCCATCCACCTTTTGCGCATGTACTTCTCTTGCCAGGGTACCTTTCCATGCCAGGAGTTGAACCAGCGGCACAGGCTTCCGTGCATGGCTTTTGCACTCTGTGGCATGTTCCTCCCATGGTGAGACCTGTCAAGGCCATCCAGGCCGTGATCTTCATCCCACCACTGTCTAGGATGGACCTCGAGCTCCGGCCCTTCATAATCTACGGATCCTGCTGGGATGTACTCTGACGGTGAGCGAAGGAAGTTGTGCAGGGAAACTGCTGCCATGGTTACCATTTTAACTCCCTTCGGTTCCATGTCCTGTGTACGCAGGAAGAGGCAGAATCTCATAGCAAAAATTCCAAAAGCATTCTCAGACATGAGACGGCCCCGAGACACTCTGTAGTTGAAGACTATCTGCTCATCTCACTGGTCTTTTCCTGCATACGGCTTCATGAGATTGGTTGCTAGGGAGAACGCCTCATCCCCTACCATGAAGTAAGGTAGCAAGTCTCACATGCCATTTATCTTAGACGGTGGTGGTATGTTCAGAGGGTTCACTGGGTCATTAAGGTCAGCGTAGAGGGGCCCTTCCTTCCATATGCGGGAATCACCTGCCTTGCTTTCTGACCCTATGTCTACATATATGAACCTGTAGTAGGCGTCTATGACAGCCATTAACACTACACTGAAATACTTCTTATAATTGTAGAAGGTGGTTCCACTCTTTTGGGGTTGGCGAATATGAATGTGCTTCCCGTCCACTGCCCCAATCATGTGAGGGACTTGCCACTCCTTCCAAAATCCATCTGAGATTTCCTTCCATTCCGCTTCTGTTTGTGGGACCTGAAGGGAGGAAAGGGAAGCCATATAGAACATGTGGAATTTTGTTTCTTGTATATATCCCAGATTTTGTTGTGGCAGACAAGACCTTGGCTCAGGTAAATCCCAGACTTTATAATTGAAACACTTGATACCCCAAAAAAGAAAAGAAAAGAAAGATACAAACCTTCAAGAAATCTTTAAGAACGGCAGTCAGGGCAATGCAGGTGTCTCTTATTATAGGGTTGACTGTTGACCCCCCACACTAAATGGCCGTGGTGTAGAGTTTGACTGCTGTCTCCTACAATAAACAGGATATTAAGTCTGGTGTCTGAGATTGTTAAAATGTAAAAAAAAACTAGACGCTGATGACACTTTAATACATACATATTTTTTTTTAAGTTCCTATATTTTTAACTTTACGGGATACATTTTATATATAAAGAAAATGATACATTTAATAGAAAATAAAACAAAAGCTCACCTAAAGCCAAATACCGTAGGGTTATATCAAGGCGTTCCTCTGGCTTAATAGACTTTCTGAAGTTCGTGTCACGCCTGTATATAAGGGGGTAGACCTTGCTCAGGAGCTCTTTGTACTCTCCAGGGCCCATCCTGAGAGTGTGGTAAAACTCATTCACCTCATCCATCTGAAAAATTAATAATTTTATTTATCTATGATAATTTTTATCTTGGACAAAAAAAGGACTGACATTTCCCACAATGAACCTCCTT
Organism: Acholoe squamosa; assembly: GCA_949317995.1. Classification (NCBI taxonomy): domain Eukaryota; kingdom Metazoa; phylum Annelida; class Polychaeta; order Phyllodocida; family Polynoidae; genus Acholoe; species Acholoe squamosa. The sequence continues at coordinate 17,898,732 of OX439049.1, forward strand.
TTTTCATTATGACCTCACATCATCCCCCCCTTTACACCCCCCTTTCCCCTGGTTACCCCCCCCCCCCCTCATGGGAACATGAAGCCACAGACCGGTGCCCCTTGCCTCCCCCCCCAAGAAAAAAAGGAAGACAGACTACTTACAGCAAGTAGGTCCCTGTGCAGTTTAGTGAAGGTGTTTCGCAGCAGATTGTCTGTGCAGTCCTTCAAGTATGGAGCCACATGGTACTTATGCTTCCTCTTTTGGCCTTGAAGTATCTGAGCATCTTGCTCATCCAGTTTCATTAGGATAAAAGTGGCGTGAGCCACCATGAGCACACATCGTCGATAGCTAAAACCCACTATCGGGCCGACAATTCTGCCGGTTTTGGTGGAATACCCCCATATTAATATTTGGCTATTCTCCAGGGGCGGCGAGTTAACTACCCAAAGAAGGAGAATAACACATATTGATTTACTTATTGCTTGCTAGCCCTTCACACAGAACAGCACAGGTGATATTTGAAATTGGAAATCCACATTTTGATGTTTCCAAAACACTTCCAATAACAGGTAGAGTCTAGATAACTCACCTGGACTTTTCGACTCAAGTTGGCAAAAAACAGAGAGTTCATTGGCATGATGATAATGACGATTAGGATTCCTGCAATACTGATCCATCCCACCTCCAGCCAGAGGAAGAGGACTGAGAAGATGAGATGTAGGGGCAGGTCTAAGATCGGGTTACTATAGATGATGAGGTCCTGTATTTTCTGTGCATCCACAGACAGCAGGGTGACCATCTCGCCCACTGTAGCTGCCTTCTTAGCACCCTCACTCAGCATCAATGCCTGGGGAACAAACACAAACACTTGCAGCATTTTATAGCTAAACCTAAAATATTTTGCTGCATTTTGGCATGAAATGGGACAGCTTGGAGGCACTTTTTGACTGAATGCCTTGGTCAATAAGTGGATTGCTGCACATTTTGGAACAGTTTGGGGCCTTGGATTTTGTCCCATTTCAATTCTGATAATGCTCATATCACCTGTTACTCAGATCCATATTTCCCAACTGACTTTAAAGAACCTACCTTGTTTCATGTTGAATCAAATTCTCTATACCATGTTCTATGTTGAATTACAATTCTCAATATAATGTTGTTTATCACTTATTCTTTACTTCAGGTCACTTTTTAAGGCCCATGTCACATGTCATATTTAAGATAATGTGGGTTTTCAGGGTGAAGAGCCTAGAGCCCACAAGCAAACCCCATACCTTTTTGCAGATGGCAGCATTGATAACAGAGCGTGCCTTCATACCACCGATCCAGCCCAGGTAGAAGTAGTTATGGCGGGAAAGGGACTTAAACACTGACATCACAAACAGCAGGGAGGCATACAGCCATGCCTTCCACTGGTACACGTCCTCTGACTCTATGTAGTTTAAAAGTAGCCTGTTGAGGAGGGGGATTAGGAGCAATATATCATAAGAATGTCACAATTTACATTTCTTTAAGCAGTGGAATAATTCCTTTATCAGTATACTGAATGGGCAAGTGATAGAGCAGGAAAAAGTTTAAATGATATTGGTGGCTTAAAACATACCTGAGTATCTGTGGACTCGTCATATAACATCCTACTGAGACAACCTTCAATGAGAGGAACCTGATCAGAGGCCAACCACTTGTCTCAAAGATGGCCCTTATCAGGACCCACTGTGCACTATGGACACCAGTACTGTTTAAAAAAAAGAATAGGAATTTATAAAGAGTAGGAATCTGGGTTTCATCTTCACAAAACTTCCAAAGCACATGATTGCACTCCTTGTTACAATCTCCCTTTTTTCCTCCCATAAAATTCATCTTTCTTACTTAACTCTTTAAGGGCAGCTGATGCAGCAGTCCATCATGCCCGTTGGACATCATGATGCACCAATGAAGTGCTGGCAAGACTGCTCGCCAGCACTTTATCATGATGACTCTACAGGGTTGATACATTAACTCCCAGAGTGCTGGCATGATGCTCCGATGAATTGCTGGCAAACAGTCTTGCCAGCAGGTCATTGGTGCATCATGACGACCAATGGGCATAATGCATAATGTATCAGCGGCCCTTAAAGGCTTAAGCAATGTTTTACATCTTTCTTTACTACATCAGATATATCATTTTACTATGGATCTCATCTATCCTTTGTAGCTGTTGTCACAGCAATTGATATTGGGTAGATCCCTGTAGTCTTCTATCCGTCCATGGAGCACAGAAACAAAACTATTCCTTTGATGAAAGGAGAAAAATAGTAGATAAATAAAAGGTTTACCTTTCTGTTATATAAGACTTTTTGAAGAATTTGTTGAAGACATTTAGAGTAGTTTCACATGTGTCCTCGGGCCTGATATCATATAGGTCATCCATATCCACAGTCTTTTTATAACTTTGCAATACCGCCCTGGGAAAAACAATGCATACATGGGTAGGGCTTTATAACATGGCTGATACTGCCCTGATTGTACCAGGGGGTAGCTATTGTAACATGCTACATCTGGTTTGCCGCTTTCTGAATTTGAACCTGTGTCTACACAGAGACACCATGGATATGTAGGTCTAAAGCGTGCACCACTGCATGACTATTCTATCTGTATTAAAATTGGTTAACATGAAATGATTTTCATTCAGTATGTTGTAGATATTACAATCACAATGTAGAAACCAGCATGGCTTAGAATAAGGTCAATTTCAACTCACAGAGATGTGTTGGATCACTAATCAAAATGAAAGTGTTGGACCTACGGCCACATCCACTGAAATGTAGCCTTCATCCAATATGAAGAATGTAGTTCGGGAGCCGGTATTTTCACCTTCAGACAGAAATAAAATTGATATCATATTACATGCTTGAAGTGTTTTTTTGATTTAAGAAAGGTGATATATCTCAGGCCATTATACCTGCCTGATGAATAGACAGGAAGGGCCCTAATAACTTTCAAATTTCATGCGTGTGAGGTTGGTATTCAAATGAATACATTGAATTGCAGTTAAGCAAATTTCCATTCAATATGACTCACATCACCATCAATGTTCTTTTTATACGATGTTTTTGGTAGAAGCGGCATCTTTTCATCAGAACGATTCATCCTTTCTTTGGGCAATCCCACTGAGTCAGCAAAGAAGGAGGCTATGAATTCCACCAACAGGAAGATGAAGAAGGCGGTGTCCAGGCTGAACTCAGTCACACTCTGCACCCTACCTATCTATAATATAGTGATACTTGAAATAAAGACCAACTTTAAGCTATATCATCAGAAAGAAATGTGATAGAGGGTTGATTAAAAAAAAACTACCAGAGAACAATCTGGAATATTACTTCTGATTTAAAGATGTAATACCAGTGCCAGCTTTACAAAACAATGGTAGCCGCTTAGAATACCTACTTGATTAGCCATGCATATATGCATTGGTAAAATTACAAGCCATATGTCTCACATACCGCAAGTACACACCCTTCATTTGTTACTTTGTATCACCCACCTGACCTATGATGCAGGTCTGAAGTGCTTGGAAGGAAATCAAGGATCATGTATGTGAGAGGGAGGTTATGACTACCTGCAGTGTAGTTCACACAGATAAGTGCTCCCCTTGAGGCAATTTTCTATATGTAGAATTGTGCACTACCCTTGTTCTGTACTAATGCATTCTCTTGTCGGCAGCCCTTCTAACTGAGTATTTTGGGTGCTCTGGTGTATGGGAATATTAGTACTAGAATTTAGGAGATGTTACTCATACCCATCCATGGCTCCCCTAGATGCCTCGAGGCTCATGACATATTGCTACCCTTGGCTGCCTATGTGAGATGTTGGACAAGTATATGATGTAGAGCTACCTACCTTGTTGACTGGACTCTGTCTGTTAGATGTTGGACCAATTCATGGTCTAGTTCTAATTACCTGGGACTGTCTCTGTAAGATGTTGGACCTGTACATGACGATTCCTGTAACAGTGTACAGCATCCAGAATATGGATAGGTCTGACGATGTCACTTCCCCCTTCATATGGTGCCACCGGGTCAGCCAGCTCACTAATACCTAATCAGAGAAAGAGTCGCTTAGAACAGCTTCCAAGATTCAAATTTAAATCACGATTCTGCATTACATTACATTATGATAGATATTTGTGAGGTTACTTGTTCTGACACTCCAAGGACGAAAGGTGTACTTGTTTATTCATGATTGGGATCATTCTTTGATTAGAGAACAGGATTAATCTAAATTTGTCAGAAAACTTGCTGGAATCCTCATAGTGTCTCCTAACTCACAGCACTGTCTCAGCAACCACTAAAAGAACTGAGCCTGCACCTTGTCTAGTCTCATTGTGAATTTAAAAATGGTACATACACTCTCTGCCCGAATTGTAAACATGCAGTAGATACTGCCATAGCACCTACACTAGAACCCCAATCAGCTCAATGGGTTTGTACTTACATCAAGTCCCACTGTAGTGCCCAATAATAAGCTTTCCACTGTAAAACCGGGTTGCTGGGCTGAGAGAGTATGTTTATTAATCATACCTATCTGTATCTGTCACCTACCATCGTTATTACGCTTATGATATCATATGTGATGTCCACAAGTTCCACGTTACCCTCATTGATAGCTCTGCTACATGTCAGCCCCAAGCTGATCACAGACACCAGAGTCATAAGGATACACACAAGCTGAAAGTACAAAGCAGAATATAATGCATAGATCACTCAGAACAAGCTGTATTTAACTGGTCAAGCTCCGTGAGGTTGAGGGGGTACCAAGCTCATTAAAACAGTATCCAAACAATACAAGCTCCGGTCATGAATAGAGACTGGGGTGTAACGGTGTATTGCAACCTATAATGACTAGTATACTGGCCACAGTGAAATGCACAGATTAAAATACATGACTCTCACTTTTGTCTTTGTGTTATCCATTCCACTACTAGAGAAAATAGGGAAGGGTGAAGTCAGGAAATTATTCGAATCTTAGACTTACCATTTTCAGGAAGTTCAATTTGCTAAACTCTGGGAAGCTGAAGATTGTCTTTTGTTTCCTTAACTTGTACACCTCTAGTGGCAGAGAGCCCCACAACAGCCCCACCGGTATCCATAGTAACAGAGACTTCTGCATGCAAACTGTCAGGTCAGGGTTGGTGGTCTCTAGACTTAATGCAGGACTCTGTAATAATATATCTGATGGATTATGCACAGTAACAATTGAAGGTTACTAGTTTATATTCATAACTCTTAACACAAGTAGCATAAACCCCATGCAAATGCCGCTGCTGTACACACCACATCCTATTTCATGGTCACTCTATTTCTATACTTGTAAATTGTATGCCCATGGGCACAGTGCAGAGGGTACTAGGGTAACTGGCAGCTACCCCATCCAACACAGAGGTTCATATACTAACAAGTGTGAACACCTTTCCTTAGTCTATACTGTAAATAGACTATTCTACTTTATAATATTATTGCAGGATGTTAGCTAGGGCATGGATACATAAGGAGACAAGCCCTGGAGTTACTAGATTACTTGGATTACATAAAAAATCTGAAAATTGTGTACTAGGGTAACTCCTAATGAAGTTACCCTAGTACTTGTTATTGTAAACAAACCGAGTTATCCTAGTACTGAAAAATCTAAAACCTCTCTGTACTACTGTTCTAGATAATGTCAGCCCACAGTTATTAGCTCATATGATTGTTGTACAGCACATCTAAACAACCTAGCATTACTCAAATCAATAGAGATACAGTGTAATCCCCCCCTTCAGTTCACTATATTACATACTGGATTTGTCATGCTGGATGGGGTAACTGGCCAGTTACCCTAGTACCTTCTGCATGGGAATTAGGCTGAGGTTTTTCTGGTACGATGGAGAGATCCTGGTAAAGGTGGCAGCATCATCACTGGGTTTGGATCCGTTACAACGGAGGGCCTAACCCTCACTTGTCACATGTCTAATGGCCAGCCTACATTTTGCAGTCCTTTTCCTTATACATACAGCAAGATCGCCTAGGTGTAGCCAGTGAAGGCTACCCCACTTCTGTCTTTGTATGGGAGGCATCCAAATAACAAATATGTAGCCCTTTGTGGCTATAATTGCCTGGTTATTTCACCCGAAATAAAAGACCCGGATGGCTACCCAAAAATCCCTCTCCATGATTTACATGAGACATTAAACAGAGGAACATACATTAGAAACATGAATGCAATTGAAATAAAGCATAGATAATAATTATAGGCCTATAGGTATAAAGGCATGCACAGTATGCAGAATAAAGTTACAAAGGCCTGCAAAAAAGACCTCTTTAGGATGAATCTTTAAGTTCAAATGAAAAGTTTACCCAAAATGCATCATAGATAGACCGATTCCCACAAAAGTCTGACCACCAGATTGTTCCATCCATGGTTCCACAGCAACATAGACACTACTTTATCCACAAGTACTATACACAATGTGTGTAAAGACAACAGGTACATTAGTGTTGTTATATACCTACCCGTTTTGTTGCAAATGGAGATGAGCAAACAACCTTTTTTTCTTAGGCCTCATAAACATAAGCTTTTACAGGCCTAATTTTCTATGTATAGTGTCATTGTACACATGCTGACATTAGGATATTTTATCTCCGTGAATTAATCTGTCGTTATAAACTCTTTCATATAAATTATATTGCAATGTGATGTCATATGTCATTAATCATTACCTAGGGATTGCCTTTGTGCTATCCTAGGCTTTTATCTAGTATGGCCCTGTACTAGGTTTAGGCCATTTCTTAAGATGATCTCACATGACACTACCACTGCTACTCCATGTGATATTCTTATATTACTTTTGCTACAACCTGAAGGGCCTAGTAGTAGTATGTTGGGAAATGACTCCCAAGGACCTAGATCTGGTCATAGTGGATATTTTATTGATGTCAATAATAATGTAGTGATCAATTGCTTTCATTGTAACGTAAGGTTCACCTCTGCTAATCTTGAGTGAGTTCTATGATATGGCATTGATAAATCATTCTAAACTTCCTAGCATTGTGTAGCATTTAAGGGCTCTAGAATAGTTTGTTCAGAGAAATACATTTTTGTGTATACTCTGAAACAGAATTGATGTATATATAAATATATATATATATATATATATATATATATATATATATATATTGAACAAGTAACAAATGGATAACTCATGACGAGTGGGTGTTATCGACGGATAATGACACGAGGCCATAGGCCGAGTGTTATTATCGTCGATAACACCCACGAGTCATGAGTTATCCATTGTCTACTTATTTTATACCACGAAACCAATAAATAATCAATATTATACCAATAAATTCAAGTTGAAAAGAAAAATTATTCCCCCTCCCCGGGACTCGATCGAAGCCAGGCATAGTGTGTGTACACAGGTACATACACCTCCTCCCCCGGCAGCGGACAGTGACAGCGCCCGTCTCGGCTAGCCTTGGCAGCGGCACACGGCGAAAGATTTCAATGCGTCTCGCTGTTATGTTTGTGTATAATACACCTCCTCACCCGGCAGCGGACAGCGACAGCGCACACGGCGAAAAAAGAAGCTTCTCGCGGTTATGTTTGTGTATAATACACCTCCTCGCCCTGCAGCGGACAGCGACAGCACACACGGCGAAAAAAGATGCGCCCGGACCGGGAAGCGATCCATGTACCTCTGACGGCTGAGTGCAAGGCGCTAACCGCTAGGCCACCGCATCTCCTCCTTCTGCGCCCGGCAGCGGACAGCGACAGCGCACAGGGCGAAAAAAGATGCGTCTCGCTGTTATGTTTGTGTAGAATACACCTCCTGGCCCGGCAGCGGACAGCTACAGCGCACACGGCTTTGTATCATATCCAGACCTGGTTCTAGCCGGCCACCATCAGTCAGTCCCTGTGGCGCAATGCATAGGGGGTTGGACTAGGGATCTGAGAGTTTAGGTTCGAGCCCTGCCCTGGCCTTGAAAATTTCGTGTATTTTAACATGTAACATATGACATGGAAGGACATGAGAGGCGTGCTGTTATCCTGGATAACAGCACGCCTTAGATGGATAACAGCACGCCTTAGATGGATAACAGCACGCCTTACAAAATTGATGTTACAGCCTATAGGGTGTGCAATATCGACAGATATGTGGATGGGAATAGCCACCAAAAAGCACTGTGTAACCCACAAATCGTGGTATAAATATATATATCATATGTATGTTTCATACACCAATTTGACCATATTTGTTGCCTCTATCAACTTGGCTCTATTTTTTAAAGATTGGGTTGCCATGGAGAGAATTTGGAACAAAAACGTTCTTTTTTGGCTCCTTTTACTTTGAACAGCATTATGGTATAGATATGAGATATGCCCACCAGATATAATGATTGGAATTGAAACTTGAAGTCAATATCTGGAGACCTTTTTTTCTTTTGTGGATATTTGGATCAACATGGTAAAAGGTACGCCCGCACACTCCCTCGCGGGTGTAACTTTTACTGTGTTGATCCAAATATTCTAATTATTAAGATCTCCAGAGCATTTCAAAGTTGCATAGTTCATAAAAAAATGCTTATTTTCCCCTATTTTCGCCCATTTTCCCTCAAAGATTACAATAATTTGAGAACTATGAACAGCTCTGTAGACCTTGATAATTGGAATATCGACTTAAGAAAAAAAGGTCTCCAGTTATTGACTTCAATTTTCATTTCCAAACATCAGATTCAGAAATTATGTTTCATTTCCATACTGTAGTGCTGTTCAAATGGAAAAGAACTAAAATAGAATGTTTTTGTTCCATTTTCTCTCCATGGCAACGAAATCATCATACAATACAGCAAATTTGATAGAGGCAATAAATATGGTCAAATCGATGAATGATAGATATACATCTATCAATTCTTTGTCAGATTATAACCAAAAATGTTTTTCTCTGAACAAACCTATCTAGAGCCCTTAAATGCACTATGCACCGCCATGTGTGTTCATTTTGTCATCATTATGCATCTAGAAAATGGCCTCCATTTATCCATCATGCTAACCCAAAGTAGTTAAAGCATTCACATATGGTCAGCATGGTGCACCAATATAGCCATTCCAGTGTGCATCATAAGGAAAAATGTTTCTTTGGGGCATTGTGTTTCCTTTGATCATATCTAAGTGCAGCGGATAAATATGACAATAAACATAAACATGACAGGATTATCACCAGTACCAAGTTATGAAATAAACATTTCCTTATCAATTGACCTTTTCCTTTACAATGGGAAAGCTATTATCTATGATGTTCAAATAGATAGTGAATGGGGTGGGGGGGGGGTGTCGGGCTCTTATCCCTCAAACAGCCTTTAACCTCAAACAGAAGTCTGTTTGAGGGTTAAGAGCAATCACAGGATCTTATCCCTCAAACAGGTCCCTTAAACCTCGACTGCCCCCCATCCCCAACACTGCCAGTCCCCTATCCTTTCTCACTCCCTCTGTCCAATTGTGTCCTTTCCCGTCATATCTTATTCCCCTTCCTCTGGCTTATTGAGTTTACTCCCTCTGCTCTCCCCCGACCCTGTACTCCCTTCCCAATTGCCTCCCAACCCACATACTCCCCACATTCCCTTATTACCCTTGCCCATACTCCCATATCCCCTTATTCTATACTATGTACCTGACCTCATCCATCCCACCTCTACATTGTATATCCTTCCCTCATATCGATGACACTATAGATTAGTACTACTTACGCTGTATTCAATGGGGGGGGGGGTGGAATATGATCCTCGCATATTCAGCGGCGCCATTTTGAAAATTATAGAGAGCTAATTTGTTTCGTATTTAGGTATGGTTATTAGAAGTTTTACGGTAAAAGAATGATTGAACTAGTTGAAAATAATAGAGGTTGGCGGAAAAAGTCCTGGAGAAACTGGGAGTCGAACCTGGGACCCTCCAAACTGCAGGCGGAAGCTCTACCGCTGAGCTACTTCCCCGTCTGACGTTCTCTGCCTTCCATCTACACCTGGATCGGTATGACACAAATAGGGGCAGCTACCACCAGGTGCCAGGTGGCTAGGCTGGAACACCCGGAACGGGGCAGCTGGCTTTGTATGGCAGAGCTGGCCCCTACACTCCTCCCTACCAGATTCAACCTAGGGCTCGGAACCAGACACCCAGGACTAGTACTGAGTCACCTTCAGTGTAGCCAACTCCTGTTCCCAGGAATCTCTGAGGGTGCCACCTGTTTCCAAGTCCACCAGTACTTAGCAGATTGAATCGCATTTGTGTCATACCGGCCCAGGTACCGAGTTCGCGTAGTCCCCACTCTCACAGGTCAGGACCACTCGGTTTCTCCACCAGTGTAGAGGTCGGCGGAAAACGTCCTGAAGCAACTGGGAGTCGAACCCGGGACCCTCCAACCTGCAGGCGGAAGCTCTACCGCTGAGCTACTTCCCCGTCTGACATTCTCTGCCTTCCATCTACACCTGGATCGGTATGACACACATAGGGGCTGCTACCACCAGGTGCCAGGTGGCTAGGCTGGAACACCCGGAACGGGGCAGCTGGCTTTGTATGGCAGAGCTGGCCCCTACATTATGTTATGACTTGTTTAAGGTATTTAAACATGTCCACTCCAGTGAATAATTTTGCATCTTATTCACCGAAGTGAGTCTGCCTATATTCAACAAGGCCTTATAGGCAGACTCACTGAGGTGAATACGATGCAAAATTATTCACTGGTCGTGGACATTTGCTTATTTCTTTCTGTTTGGTATGGATCTCTAACTGTCATATCTAGGCCCTAGATGTGGTCCCTATGGATAATTACTCGCATCACCAATAATGTATTGATTAGTCTGTTTCATTGTCAGCTCCACCTCTACAAATCTTGAGAGAGTACTATGATATAGCAAAACCCGTCAAACCTTTGAATACAGCATGATGCTTAAATGCACTATGTGCATTCATTTTGTTGTCATTAAGTATGGAGAAAATATGGATATAATTTGTGGCCTGCATTTATACTAACCCAAAAAAATATGCTAACCCCAAAAGTAAACACACTCACAAATGGTCAGCATGGTGTACGTGTTGTATTTGTGCATTATGAGGGGATATGTTTCCTCTGGGCTTTGTGCTTCCTTCAATTATATATAGAGCAACCGATATCCCTTATAAACATGGCAGGCTTATCAGTGGTACGTCAAGGAGCGTGCACAGCGGTACCACCTTGTCACTGTTTTGGGATATGGTACAGATATACCATTTCTAGACCATATTTAGTCAATTCTTTTTTGCACCATACGTCTTGCACAATAAGGGTTAAACTAGTGATGCTACATGTCAACCTCCGCCTATAGACAGATCAAGGTGCACAGGACACCAGGGTATTTACCAATTAGGAAATCATCTCAGCACACATACCAAGGCCAACACTGCAGAAATGGCGTTTACCTTTAAACATGTCTATGTCTAAAAAAAATTAAAGTCTATACATTTAGGTTAGATAGGTGTCCCAATGATTACATGTTTATGAAGTAAATTCTTTTATTTTAAATATATAAACAATTTTGCTAAAACTGTATAGACGTTTACAGTTTAAACATCTTGAATAGTAGCTTTTTAGGGTTACACATGTCTAGTACACACCAGGTGGCAGCGCTAACTTTGGGTGGACTTTCTGCACACAGTCCCAATCAACATTTGGTTGTAACAAATAGAAACAGCAATAGTGAATTGACTTTATTAATCCTATGCCACCATAGATGATATAAAATAATCAATACGTTTGATGATATACACCTGTATAATGTTATTTTGTAAAGGATAAAGCAATGTCCTTCCTGCCAAGCTGCTGTACTTTCTTAGGTCCCTCACACTAGTGCAGTGTATATTTGTTTATTACACGATTTCTGTGATTTTGGGTGATTTTTCTGGATATTCCCAATTTGATACCTGTCAATATTGCATGCCATGATGCATGCATCATGATCTTTGTATGGTGTGCCTGCTATCCATGTATATCAGGCACCCACTGCCTGTTATCCATGGATATCAGGTACACCTTACATGTCATATGTCACATGTTAAATCCTACAAGATTTTCATTGCCAGAGGTAGGGTTCGAACCAATACCCTACTGATCCCAAATCCAACTCCCTATGCAGTGTGCCACAGGGGCTGACGAGAAAGAGAGTGTTTGCCTGTATATATACAATGTACATAGTGAAAAGAAAATAGGGGGGTCCCAGGCTAGTTTCCAAGATATATGTGACCCGGCCTGGTGGTCTAGTGGTAAGATCTTCAACTTCTGATCTATGGGTTGGGTGTTAAAGATTTAGCCAGGGCCAGGGCTTACCTGTGTTGACTTTGTCTACTGTGGGGTTACTCACACTACTATGGCAGGCTTCAAGTCCCATGGGGAGGTGAACGATTTCATTTTCAAATTGAATTTATTGATATTTTATTGATTACTCATGTAATAAAATAAGTAGTCTCGTCACATGTTAGGCATTGATTACTTGTTCAATATACCTTTGGCGGAAATCTTTGCATACTTTGCACTTGTAGATCTATACCTACTGATGCACCTCAAAAGGTAAATGAGAAAACAAATGAAAGACAGTCTTTTATTCTTTTAATGCATAGGCCTGTTAACCCTGAATTTCCATCCAGTCATTTTGACATTGCAACACAAAATTTCATGTCAGAAAGATTTTAAACCTAAATCTCTAAAAAGAATTGTGATAAACACTTGGTCTTGCTAAACATGATTAAGAACTTATACATGATTATATGTTTACATATAATTACATATGTTGTATATATATATATATATATATATATATATTTATATATATATATATATATATATATTTATATATATATATATATATTTATATATATATATATATATATATATATATATAAACATACGTTTTGAATTGTCTTTATGATAGAAACACCATTTTTGCAGTGATAGGCCCCTATATAAGCCAGAGGCCGACTTCTTACCTTGCCACTCAGAGCATGCTTAGCGCCAACACGTCAGCTGGTGTCTCCATGGTTACCCTACACACGGCGATGTTACCATGGTTACCGCATACACAATATGGCTGCCTAAGAGAGGATTGGCCAAAGTGGAACAGTAAGGCGATACCTGTATTCTTGTAAGAGGCTTCTGCTGAACCTAAAAAAGCAGTCACTGACAGTTTTGATTTCATTGCATGGTTTCCATTCAGATTGGAGTTAGATGTTTGACGCAAAACCTGAAATACCGTCAGACGATCCTTTTCAGTAATCTAATAATATATGCCCAATACCTTAATGAAAATTAGAAAAAAAAACTATGATTATATGATTTTGTTCCTTCAAAGATGTAAAAGGTGGTTAAATTATGAAGGAGAATACTAAAATGGATCAGGCAGAGGTCACCTCTGTGGTGGCCATCGTGAACTACTAATGAAATTTAAATATCAAGACATCATATGGAAATAGGTCAAATGAAATTACGTGTATTAGTATTGGTGGAAAATGTAATCAAATAAGTATACTCATAAAGTGATCCAAAAACCTCTACGAAACCTGATTAGCTTCTTGATTAACTTCTGATACATTCCCAATTGTCGTAAAAACAGCCATGTTGATTTTGGTAAAGGCACCATTTTGTGCCTCCGAAATACCTTCAGAACCAATTTCAAGGCTCCCTGCTAGACACCTAGCGCCGACAGATATAAAACATTCATTGACCGCTATTCTGCCACAACTTCAATTATAGAGACATTTTTGCTGTTATCTATATGGCTATCATGGGATGATAGCTGTCTACGAAATCAGGCCTTCAGGAAAAGCTAAAACCACAATTTGAGCAGTAGCCCGTCCTGTTTTTGGATGAAAGATGTCAGGTGAGATGCTGAGATGACAATATACATGACTTCCTTGTCTTGAGCATCTCACATTCATGATCGTCCATGGCCGTGACATGTATTGGGAATAGGGACATAAATGCACCCCACGCTTTATTATCTGATTCCCTCCCATGATTACCGTATCAGCGTTTGTCAATGTTGGCCTAACACTGACATGGGACTCAAGGCTAAAATTATCAATTAACTTCCCCCTGATGGAGAATCCTCTATGCTAAGGGTTCATCTTTATCCATGATAATTAAGGTGATCGCGTTTGTGACACATTTTTCACGTAATATAGTTCATAGTCGTCATGGATGAACTGATAACATCAAGCAGTGATAAGCCTTTGGTAGTGACTTTGATTCAAGCAAGTGAGAGGAACCCCAGCTTTACTGAAGGGGAAAAAAGAAAAAGATTGTCAATTCTCTTCTTGTGAATCGACCTTTCCAATCTGGAGATAAATTATCTTACTATATTTTAAACTTTATTCTGAGGAAAAACAAGTAACAACTAAAAAGCAAATTGGTTGTTTTCGTTTTAATAGACGTAATTCTTTCAAAGTAATTGTGTTGGGCTTACTGGCATCAAATTACACGTTTTGTTCTTCCAGAAATTATATAAAATTTGAGAAAGGGGACACAGAACAAAAAAATTATAGGGAAGTTAAGCAGCTCAAGCATACACCGGCAGATCGACGTAGACGCAGGTATTTTGTGCGTCATATGACGAACCATGCAGCTGGCACTGGAAGGCCTGGAATCTGGTGCTGCACAAGGTGTTTTCTATCATCTATATTTTGATTATTATGCAATATAGTAATATATAGAGACATAAAAGGCCATGCAGTGTGTAGTTAACATTATGTACCTTATTACCAATGGAAAGAAAATACTTTTGGGTTGAGTCATCTTGCTATGTTAGAGGGCGTGGGAAGGATGATTTTCACATGATCATAGTCTAGGGTAACAACAAGTCAACCTTACGAAAAGTGTTAAAACTTTCCTGCCACTTGTAAGTACAAGATGCCATGTACAATGCTTTACGCAACATACCAGATATAGCTTTATGATTGATGCAAGTTGGAATATGATCCATCATTATTTCCATATATCTGCATTATCTATAAATGATTGTTTTAGCATTGCCTTTGTGGTCGACATAACTTACCAATAGCTCTATTGGTCGAGTCAGGGGCGAGTTACCCTACATATAGACTGTAACGATCACTTTGGCCACGATCATAATGACCAGCTAACGACCCTACATCTTAGAGGGGATAATTTGTGATCGTTTCAACGGTCAGTATAATTCTTTCATTGAAATAGACATGCTGTATGTTGTGAATAGCACCCAAAACATCATACTTTTCTAGGACACCAACTTGATGGTTTGGGATCCAAATGCATGCACCATTTTTCGTTTTGACTTATGAATCGCCTTCAAAGGAGTTAGTTATCAGACCCGTAGTAACCATCATGAAAACATGAGTAAATCAGAGCTCTACATACACACAGCCTTTAAACAACCAGAAAATGCTATATAACAATAAATAATAGACACAACAATGAGATAACATTATCGTTACAAATATCCACTGACATGGCAGTGTCCAGAGGGTTCACCTGGGGTACACAATTGATGACCAATAGCACTCAGCCTTATAAAACTATTTAATTCATATCCTGATAGACTGCAGCCCAGCTAGCGTCTATATTAATCCCATTTACCTATATTGGGGCCTACCCTGGGTGCTGCCTGATGTAATTATAGCATTCTACCTCTGTCTGTGTGGCCATAAAGCCTGAGTTATGTAGGCTTGGAGATGTATCTTTTAGCAGGCAGGGTCACCCTCTGACCCCTGCTGCTACTGCTGGAGCTTCTGTTGTACAGACCTAGGTTTGTGCTAAATACCCTCTGCCTCTACCCCCCCCCCCATTCACATATCTCTACCTGCTAACCCTTTATGGATTACAAATGTGTCAATGCATCGTGCTCAATGATTAGCAGGATGTATGAATGCAGGCCTGGCAAGTCGACTCATCAGGGCTGCATTCAAGTATCATGCTGAAACAACTGGGTTAATAGGTACATGTACTCCCAAAGAGTTCCTATACAATGCATTATAATATCATCTACGTAGTGGTACTCACCAGGACTGTTTTAATGCATTAGGAACTCATGTATAGCAATATATACATAATATACTATTCATAATTCAAATGTCATCAATTCATCTTGCGATTTGCTGTTATGATGCAGCCCTTGAAAAATAACCCTGCATATAAGGCACACATACAACGTTCATATGGCTCTGAAATGGTCTGTAAGCCGCAGCTAAAATGATTTAATAATCAAACCCACAATCCCACCTATATACTGCAACATCCTCCTATGCTATACTAGCTCCATCTATGGTAGAATAGAGGCAAACATGCATCTCAGTACCAATTCTCCATCAGATGGTTCAGCCACTACGGAGAACTTGCCAATCCCACTGTGCACATCTCATCACCCCCAGCACCACCCTGCCCTGTTCACCCCAATCCCACTGTGCACATCTCATCACCCTCAGCACCACCCTGCCCTGTTCACCCGAATCCCACTGTGCACATCTCATCACCCCCAGCACCACCCTGCCCTGTTCATCCCAATCCCACTGTGCACATCTCATCACCCTCAGCACCACCCTGCCCTGTTCACCCGAATCCCACTGTGCACATCTCATCACCCCCAGCACCACCCTGCCCTGTTCATCCCAATCCCACTGTGCACATCTCATCACCCTCAGCACCACCCTGCCCTGTTCACCCCAATCCCACTGTGCACATCTCATCACCCTCAGCACCACCCTGCCCTGTTCACCCGAATCCCACTGTGCACATCTCATCACCCTCAGCACCACCCTGCCCTGTTCACCCGAATCCCACTGTGCACATCTCATCACCCCCAGCACCACCCTGCCCTGTTCACTCCAATCCCACTGTGCACATCTCAGCACCGTCCTGCCCTGTTCACTCCAATCCCACTGTGCACATCTCATCACCCTCAGCACCACCCTGCCCTGTTCACCCCAATCCCACTGTGCACATCTCATCACCCTCAGCACCACCCTGCCCTGTTCACCCCAATCCCACTGTGCACATCTCATCACCCTCAGCACCACCCTGCCCTGTTCACCACAATCCCACTGTGCACATCTCTTCACCCTCAGCACCACCCTGCCCTGTTCATCCTAAACCCACTGTGCAAATCTCATCACCCTCAGAAGTACATCTTTAGCAATCTCAACATCCTTGTCCTGGATGGTAATTCACAAAACCAAAGAGAGTCAAAATTCATGAAGAGAGTGAAAATTACAATTCTCACCAAGATTTACTCTCCCTTCGAGTCTAAACATACATGCCCGAGAACACTTCCTTCAAATTCTCTCTTTGGAAAAGCTGTTATGATTTATAAAACTCAACTTAGGATGTCAAATTTATTATCTGTACCCTTCTGCAGGCTGTTGCAAAAAGATTTGGAAACGGTTTTGTCGGAGGTGGTATTCCCAAAATGGAATTGACTGACCTCAGGGAATCAATTCCCTGTTGTGTTGCCAAAAGATAATTGGTCATAGAAGTAGTTTAGGAGTGGTCAGGAACTGGTGAATGCTTCCTAATCGAGAACCAATTCCCAGGCAGTTCCTTTCTCCAATTTCCTGGCCTTTTGACTATAGGAAGCATTCAGGTGGAATTAATCATGGAACCAGTTCCTCAACTTTTTGCAATGCAGTCTAATTCGGAGTAAGTCAATTCCATTACAGTATAAGGTGGGAGTTGGTCTCCCTGGCTGGAGAGTCGGGAGGAACTGGAAGATGCATTAGTTACCGTGAGAATTGAATTCCAAATCTTTTCGCAACAGCCTCCAGAAAACTTGCCAGACAGAATGCTTGCCAGGAGTCAAGTCTGACAAGTATTTGTTTTAGAATTGCACCACCTTTTTATACTCAGGATACTTGCCCGAACATTCACTGACTTCACCTAAAAATCAAAAATATTCACCAAACTTCCTGAATTAGCTTCTGGTTATGTATGTGCTGGTTCTGGTTTTTTTAACACTCACAACACACTGTTCTATTGCATTGTAGCAGAAATGCACCTGCTATCACTCAAGGAACACTGTTCTATTTGTATAGGGCCACTCATTAATTCTCAGACAACAAATTAGTGAAAATGCATCTGTTAGGCCACATAAAGAGATAATCGGCTTTGCAGACACAGTTTAGGAGAAAAAGAAGGCAGGTGCGGAAGGAACTTTTACATATACACCTTATCACCTGTTATCAGTTCTCCGTCTGAATTGGACAAACACATCTTTTATCAACCATATTACTCAGGCCTCTTGTGCAAATGATAATGCCCTCAGTGCAGTCTGCACATGCGCACTTCGTCCATGGCTAGGCTTGCTGTCAGGGGGCTATATTACTGTCAGGGCAGGAGACCTCTCACCCAGGGTTAGAGGTCTCGTGCCCTGAAGCTGTCCCACGTGCTGGTGCAACCTTTTATTGTGCCAAATTGCCATAATTTAAACTGCTTTTTTCCAGGTCCTCCCACATGCCGTGTCCCATTTTGACTATGTTGGTTTCTTCTTTTTAAAAAAACAAACAAAAAAAAACTCGATCGAGTTGGTAAAGTAATCACCAGACTTGTCACAATAGCTACTAAGATATGTGTTTATTATAACGTAACATATTATGGTATCAAAGACTTTCTGATAATCCCAAGGCTTCCGAGGAGAAAAAAGTGTAATTCAGATAAACGGGACAAGAATTCTGAGGTCTACAGAACATTATCTAATTCTAATTGAACAATAGGAGACCTAGAGCATTAGAATAAGGTAAGCTACATATAATCGTCAAAATTACAGGTTCATGATATATACTTTAGATGAGTTATATAGCCCGCACCACAAATCTATCTTGTGGGCCTCAAATCAATCCATAAGAACGGCCATTAAAAAAGATAAGTGATTCTGATCAATGTAAATACGGTCAGCTATGGGTCAACAGCTGATCCTCCATGTGGTTATCTCATAACCACTCTATGTTATTGTACCTAATGGTATGTTCATGGGTCTGGGCCGACATGCTGATCCCTTTTATCAGCCCCTTTAATGAAGGAAAATGAGAGGCAAAACAATTGCTTTGTATTTGCTTGTTGTCACTGGAGCATCATGCCATACCCGTCAGGAGATTATTCAAGCACCATCTAGGTGGACATGATGCACTTCTATGTTAGTCGCCCATAGGCATTGTTACATAGAAATCTATATGGCAAATATAACAGGAAAATCGTAAACACCAAATCTCCCCAAGACTCGACTACTACTAGGTTGGTAGGCATCCTAGGTTTGCCATTCCGGGGTCATTTCTTTTAAGGGAGTGGTCATCTTTTTTTTATCAAAGGGGGGGGGTGGGTTTGGAAAAAAATTTTCGCCTCCCCCCCTTGACGGCAGCGGAGAATTTCCACGCCCCTCTTTAATATATAGTGGCGCGCAGGCTTTTTTCCTATAAAGATTTTTTTTTATGCCCCCCTCCTCAAGATGGACCAAAACTTTTTAAGCCCCCCTCTCAGGAGGGGTCTGAAAATTTTACGCCCCCATCAAAACCACCACCCCCTCCCCATTGATAAATAATTACCACCCCCTAATTGACATTAAACTGAGTTAATTTTATAAGTATGTCTATGTGTCACAACTGGAAAAAAGGCTCCACCCATGGCAAACAATGAATAATTCATTGTGTACTACCTGGAGGAGGTTGTCCCGGGGTAACAAGAAGCCATGTTTTAACACACCTGCCTTTAGTTAGATTATTGGCAAAAACACCCAAACAGCCATGTGAATCACCATTTGTAGCGGTGCCTAACATGATTAACACGTATGTTTCAGCCCTGATTCTGCACCCAGCCGGAAGTGCCGCTATCTAAATGAATCATGGGAAGCCCCAGGTTATTCTATAAGGCATATGATAGTGTCGTGACAAAGACGTCTACGGGTTCTGGGATGTGGGAGGTGGGAGTTGGGCAAAGGGCAGAGAGTAGTGTTGGAAGTAATGTGGGCGAACATAAGAATAGAAAATTGAACTAGTTATCCCCATACCCACTCCCTGTGGGTACCTTTAATTGTGGATGGTTCTACGTGTCAATTCATAATGTAGAAAGGTGAATATTTGTAATTCTTAGCAAATTTAGATACCTCTACAACACCTAACACAGGTGCCTAAGAATGCTCTCTTTACATTCTCACATGTGAAAAATTCACAATCAATATCGACACCTTTTGACAATATTTAAAATTTACAATCATGCTCTAAAATCTGTCAGGAAGGGTTTTTCGCTAGCATTGATGCTGATGGACACGGGTATATTCGTACAAAATAAAATATTCATTTGGGCTGGAGGTCCAGTGAAATGCTGAAAAGACAACCAGTGACTTAATTGTTAAACGTTCCCCATTCATCAAAGGTTACACCTTTCACCATAAAGTCTATGGGTAAAAAAGTAGAAAGAAAGATTGTCAATAGAATCTATACTTGTTGGCGGAATGGTATTTTAGAGCCTTATGTCCCCTGTCATACTAAAGGAATAATACAATCATTATTATAGCGTTGGTGAGTAGAACCATTCATCCAGCATGTCGACCAATAATGGCTCCTCAAATGGTGAAAATGGTGTTTTGTGTAGTACAGCGGGCTCTGAAAGTTGTCATCTGTTGTCAGCTGGTAATCAAACCGTGGCAATGTATTTGTCTGCACTCTTTATTGCAAACAACAGTCATGGGTGTACACCTCCCTAAGGGTGTTAAAGATACATTTAGGCTATAGCTTCACAGGTGTCTATTGTCCACAGGCAAGCATGTGCCTTTAACTACCCATGTTCACACAAACGTTATTTTGATGTAAAGGGATATCCATGATAGCCAAGAGTGATGTCATACTGCCTGAAGCAGGGTATAACCATGAGAAATGTCAGCATGTATGTTTACAAGTGAGGGGCGCTTTGCAGTTCCTTCACCAAACCCAATAAGAGCCTTTCGTTTTCACTGAGCAATGTATCATGCGAAGCCCCAGATAGATTTATGATTTGGCACCAAAATGTCCCAAGTGTCTCTTAAGGGACCATGACAGTTGAATCGAGTGCAAACTTTAGTAATTTTCATTTTTCTCGTATATTATTCTGAAACCCGGACATGTTAAAAATTCCTTTCCTGGTTTCCTTGTATTAAAGAATGGTAACAAATGACAGATCGTTTTTTAAAATCAGGTTTGATGTACACCCCTGTTATTTACGGAGCCCCTAAGAGGACATGCCAAAAATAATTATTTTCAGCAGAAAAAATATTCTTGCGGATACTGAACAATTCCTGCGGGTACAGAGACAATTCTTTGCGGGTACTGAAGAATTCTTGCGGGTACTGAAGAATTCTTGTGGGTACTGAAGAATTCTTGTGGGTACTGAAGAATTCTTGCGGATACTAAACAATACCAAAAAGATTTTTTTCATGAAAAAAATATTCCTGCGGTTACTGAAAGATTCCTGCGGATACTGGAAGATTTCTGCGGGTACTGGAAGATTCCTGCAGGGTAATACGGAGCCCCTAATAGGACATACCAAAAATACTTTTTTCACCAGAAAAAATATTCTTGTGGGTACTGAACAATTCTTGGGGGTACAGAAACAATTCTTGCGGGTACTGAACAATTCTTGCGGGTACAGAAACAATTCTTGCGGGTATTGAACAATTCCTGCGGGTACAGAAATAATTCTTGCGGGTACTGAAGAATTCTTGCGGGTACTGAAGAATTTTTGCGGATACTAAACAAGACCAAAAAGATTTTTTTCATGAAAAAAATATTCCTGGGGGTACTGGAAGATTCCTGCGGATACTGGAAGATTCCTGCGGGTACTGGAAGATTCCTGCAGGGTAATAGGGAGCCCCTAAAAGGACATACCAAAAATAATTTTTTCACCAGAAAAAATATTCTTGTGGGTACTGAACAATTCTTGCGGGTACAGAAACAATTCTTGCGGGTACTGAACAATTCTTGCGGGTACAGAAACAATTCTTGCGGGTACAGAAACAATTCCTGTGGGTACAGAAATAATTCTTGCGGGTACAGAAACAATTCTTGCGGGTACAGAAACAATTCTTGCAGGTACTGAAGAATTCTTGCAGATACTGAACAATACCAAAAGATTTTTTTCATGAAAAAAATATTCCTGCAGGTACTGGCAGATTTCTACGGATACTGGAAGATTCCTGCGGGTACTGGAAGATTCCTGTAGGTACAGGAACATTTTTGCAGGTACACAAAGAATTCTTGTGGGTGCACAAAGAATTCTTGTAGGTGCTAGAATTATCCTTGTGGGTGCTAGAATTATGCATTCACCTACGAAAAAATCTTTTTTTCCTCCAATAAAATCTTTCTTGTGCCAGCCAGAATTGTTCTAGTACCCGCAAGAATTGTTCAGTAGCCACAAGAATTATTTCTGTACCCGCAAGAATTGTTCAGTACCTGCAAGAATTGTTTATTTACCCGCAACAATTGTTCAGTACCCACAAGAATTGTTCCTGTTTCTGCAAGAATGTCCCTGTTTCCGCAAGAATGTTCCTGTACCCGCAGGAATATATTTTGCATGGAAAAAATCTTTTTAGCATGTCCTATTAGGGGCTCCGTAGTTATTCATAGTGTATTCTGTAGTCCATAGAAGACTGGTGCCACAGTGCACCATGCTGTGGTGACATTGGATGCCTTGATTGTCCATGTCTGGGGCCGGCTACATGAACCACCTGTGGTACTGTTCATATACAACATGCTACCTCCAGCCCCATAGTGTACTTAGTCCTCATTGGTCAATCACTTGAGGTCACGTGTCACTGTTAAGGATTGTGGGATACATACATGGGCTGTAGCAAGCTGTGTACTTAAGCAGTCAGTACCTTGTATGGTTGTACTTGCATTTATAGGATACCTTATGTCGGTATTTTCATGGAGAATAAATCTTTTAGGTTAACATAAGCGGTGCTTCCACCAAAATCATCGATTTTTGTCGGGCCAATAGTGGGTTGATTTCTGGGATTGCTCCTATCGGCCAGACAAAAAATCGGGCTGACAGGGATAATTTCAGTGAAAACAGGTTATATTTTTGACCTCTTTCACGAAGGAAAAAGAAAAATCGTTCATGATTATTGGGCTGCTTTTCGTAGAGGCTGATAGGTGGCCAATAAAATCAAACTCATTTTCAAGATTTTATCGGCCACCTATCATGACTACGTAAATGGATATAAATGGATATAATTGAATGATGCCTGGTGACAACCAGCATAGCAGACACTTGTAACGGTAGCTGCATCCTTATATCTCGGCATCCTTTGAGCCACAGTATTTCTTTGAACTGGTCTAGATCTATTAGCAGTCAATAAGAAAACTTGGGGGACACTGGCTCATGCCGGCAAAAGCGCTGCGGGGCCCATGGAAAATACAAGACTGCAAGACCTAATGACTTGTTAATCATTATTTCTTTCCTGACAATAATAATCTTGAGGTACCCGATCTGGCCAAAAGCTATCCGTGCCTGCAGAATGACAAAAAAACGTTTTGTATAGACTGTACTAGCTTATATGCAAGGTTTTGAATCAGCGGCAGCAGCTGAGCACCTGACCCATGTCTTGTCCCATACCTCTTACAATGGTCACTTACCCTTAAATGGCTGCTGATGCAGGAGTGTATCATGGTCGTCATTAAGCAATGAACTGCTGGTGAGTCTGCTTGCCCGCACTTCATTGGAGGAGATATAAGCCCTGTAGGGTCGTCATAATGCATGAATGCAGCCCTGGTGAGTTACTTGCCAGGGCTGCATTCATGCATTATGACGACCAATGCGTATGATGCATTAATGCATCAGTGGCCCTTAAAGGGTTAACGATCTAAGGATTGCATGATGTCTCCAGGTTCATTAACCATGGACCATTGAGGGGTTAACACAACAGATCAGTGCCCCAGATGTTAGCCCTCACAGGAGAGGTGACAGCTGGGGCTGCAGTCAATGAAGGCAGGGCCTGGATCAGATTTGTGGGTTTGTATCATGTTTTTGGTAATATCTATTTAGGTGACTACCCTAGCAAGGAACCAGTACATAATGCAATAAAGACGTATGCTGCAATTAAACTCGGACATAATGCAATAAAGACGTATGCTGCAATTAAACTCGAACATAATGCAATAAAGACGTATGCTGCAATTAAACTCGGACATAATGCAATACAGACGTATGCTGTAATTGAACTCCGACATAATGCAATAAAGACGTATGCTGCAATTAAACTCCAACATAATGCAATAAAGACGTATGCTGCAATTAAACTCGGACATAATGCAATAAAGACGTATGCTGCAATTAAACTCGGACATAATGCAATAAAGACGTATGCTGCAATTAAACTCGGACATAATGCAATAAAGACGTATGCTGCAATTAAACTCGGACATAATGCAATAAAGACGTATGCTGCAATTAAACTCAGACATAATGCAATAAAGACGTATGCTGCAATTAAACTCAGACATAATGCAATAAAGACGTATGCTGCAATTAAACTCAGACATAATGCAATAAAGACGTATGCTGCAATTAAACTCAGACATAATGCAATAAAGACGTATGCTGTAATTAAACTTTGACTCGGAAGATCATAACCCACTGGTGTCACTGTTACTCTATGTGCTCTGCCCTAGTGAAGACGTCTTCTCGTTAGCTGTATAGAGGCATGAGCCGGCATGAGCTAACCGTGTTATGTGTTCACTAACGATGATAGGTTTACTTCTAGGATATATTCTATAAGAGGTTAGGAGGAAAAGGACGGGGCTCATGATGCTTATTTTGTAATGATGACATACAATTTACAAGTGCGAAGAGGTGCTCGGCCTGTTTTCGTTTTCAACATGATCTCCCTTTTTACATTTCATGGTATACCTGAATAATTCGGACCAACTCCCATGAGTGAGAAGTGAATCCTTTCTGCCGTTTGTGCACATGATAAAAGGTTACAATTTGAAGTGAAAGAAAAAAAATATAAAGCTTTCTCTAATGGCCAAATTACAGTATTTTGTCGCACTATTTTATGTAGATTCATTGCATACCTGTTATACCTTGAACAGTGCAGATCTGCTGGACGGTGCTGCACATAGAGGGAAGGGTAGTTTTGCCCAAGAAGCGCAGGTAGTCTTTCAGTCTAATGTGGTGAGTGCATGTTGAAGCAGAGTGTGACTTTTTAATGTGATAGTGTACCTACTTAGTGCTCTCTCTAGCTCATGTGCAACAGCCTCCGGGGCATTTCTCGATGATGCTATATATATATTTACCATTATTTAGAAATGCTCTTCACACACCTCTCTCTACCTCTCTCCATCCCGCCTACATGCTCGGTATTATGTTCATGGGTTTAGAGCTAGCATAAATCCTACTTTGTATGTTATGTACCGGTAAGTCCAAATAGTTTGTTATAATTGTCATTCAAAGTCAGCTTCCTTCACCAAAGCTACCTTGATCCCCACACCTACTGCATTCCTTATCCATGCCGGGCTTCCTGTCATTCTGTATGCATGACTGGCATGCCTCACGTGGACTGTCTCTTACACGGGGATTTGTGAGCAAGTAGTTTTGAGAAACGTGATTAGACGGATTTGAAACACAGAAGAGAAGAGTTCCTTTGCACAGCCTGTACAACCACTATCTGTATCAATGACCGCTATCTGTACTACTACAGATAGTGGTTGACCATCCAACCGCTATCCGTATCAAACAAACTCTGTCTGTATCAAATTAAGTGTATCAAAAGGGGTTATCTGTATCAACTGCCCCTTGCATTCTCCCTTATGCTAACTGTATCATCATCACTTTTATGGGGTAAACATTGAATATGTCAGTTTGGGAGGTGATTAGGCAAATCCCTAATACTTATTTTCACGAATCCAAGGATGTAGAGCAAGCTCTAAAACCTTGGCTGTGCATGATAAGTACATCCCAAGTGAAGTGATCATCTCAAGGGATCACCCTTCCCTAGTGATCACCTATCCAAGTGACCACCCACCCAAAGTGATCATCCTTTCCAAGTGATCACACCTCCGAGGTGATCACCTAACCGAAGTGTTTACCCACCCGAAGTGATCACCCACCCAAAAGCTGATCCAAAATGAAGTGATCATCCCAAGTGATCACCCTCCTTAAGTGATCACCCTCCCAAGTAATCACCACCGTAGGTGTTGAACCAACCCAAAATGTGATCAGTCCCAAAAGTGATCACTTCTGAAAATGATCAGTCCCGAAAGGGATCACTCCCAAAAAATGATCACTCCAAAAAGTGATCAACCCAAGAGAGATCACCCCAAAAATGATCGCCCAAAAGTGATCACTCCCAAAATGTGATCACTCCAGAAAGTGATCACTCCTAAAATGTGAACACTCCTGAAAGTGATCACTCCCGAAAAAAGTGATCACCTCGAAAATGATCATTCACAAAAATGATCACTCCCAAAAAGGTGATCACCACAAAAATGATCACTCCTGAATGTGATCACCCCAAAAAGTAATCACTTAGTGATAACTCCCAAAAGTGATCACTCCCAAAAATTAATCACTTCCAAAAGTGATCACTCTCAACAATGATCAATCCCAAAAGTCATCAACCCCAAAAGTCGATCACTTAGTGAGTTTGAGTTTATTGGCAGAAATCATACATGTACGTTTTTCAGATCGGCCAAAACACGGCAACAGGAAAGAAATAGTGTAGCGCTCAATCAGGTTGTACAAAGTTACATCAGGCAGGCATCATTTTGGGTGTAGATCATTACGATATTACTAAAGACATAACTAAAGCCTCTTAGGGGCTGTATGTATCACCATGATTTGCACAAGTCGATTATCCGCAGGCAGCATGTATATTACATCTTTCAAAAATAATTGTGTAGTCTATCAAGTGACGGTTATACACCAAATACATTCAGATTTTGTTCATGAATTCTTTCTTACTGCCTATCTGCTGAGTATTTGCATCCAATTTGTCCCAAAGGACACATCCCCTGTACAGTGGTGACTTATCATACGTCAAACACCTAGATCTGGATACCTTTAACTGTTTTTTAACATTGCCGCGCAAGTTCCTGGCAGGGAGTTTGACACAGTTTGGATCACAAGAAACATCATACATCATAGATAATAAGTTCTTATCACGTCTAACCTTTAGCATTTTCATGTAAGTTCTAACATGGAGATCGTATATAGATATATCTGAGTATTAAAGATTCGAAGACATAACCGTAGGCAATGATTCTGCATAAGTTGTAAGCGGCCAACACTGGATTTAGGACCACTTTCATGTAGAAAACTTGCATGTTCCAGCACAGGTAGAACCATTTGTTTGTATAAAGTCAGACATAGCTTATTATCGACAAATTTCCTTAACTGTCTTAATTGGTACATCTTGTGGCGGAAACTAGATATTATTTTTTCGTTGTTTCTCCGAAAATTAAGACCACGATCAATGATAACACCAAGGTAATTGAATTCATCAACCACTTCAAGGCGCTTACCATCCAGTTCAGCACTCATTATACTCAAATTGTGTCTGGCATTAAGTAAATCACTTGCACACCATAACAACTTTGTTTTTTCATTATTGATAGTAAGCTTGAACAATTTACACCATTTACTGATACTATCCAGATCAGACTGTAATTTCCTTAGTACATGATTGGGGTCGGTATCATTGACATAGATAGCGAGATCATCAGCGTACAAACAGAATTTGCAGGATTTTATAACCGATACTATACTATCAATATATATTATAAATAATAACGGACCTAACACGGACCCTTGCGGGACGCCACACGTTACAGCCTCTTCAGCAGATACACGCCCATTGGCAGTAGCATATTGCTTTCTGTCCTTAAGATAAGAATTAAACCAGGATACACACTGTACAGATAAATGCAAATTCCTAAGTCTTCCTAGGAGGAGGGAGTGGTCGACCGTATCAAAAGCCTTTCTCAGATCTAGGAAGACTACAGCTGAGCACTCCCCCCTGTTAAATCCTTCAAATAGATCTTGAGTCAAAATATAAATAGCACCATTAGTAGATCTACCTGGAACAAAGCCAAACTGTCTTTTAGATATAAAATCATTATCCAGTAAATACCTAATTAACTGGCGGTGGATTGATTTCTCAATTAGTTTCGAGACAATATTGAGTTGACTCACTGGGCGCCAGTTTGAGATATTCAGCAAATCGCCTGACTTTGGCAACGGTATTACATTAGCTATTTTGAACATCTCCGGTATGACACTATTAGTGACTGAACCATTAATTATTTGAAGTAGTATATGTGGGATATGTAACAACACGTTTTTCACCACATTTGCTCTGATGTGTTGAATACTTGATGATTTTGCAGAGTTGATACCGTTGATAATATTAGTGCAGGTTAATAAATCAATAGGCAACAATTCAAACAACTGGTCACGTTCAGGGACATGGGAAAGTATAAGGTCAGTAATCCATCGATGGTCGGTGTTACTGACAACTGGTATCAGATTCGCAAGGTTAGGACCAATACAAGTATAATATTTATTTACAAAGTCAGGAATCTCAAGGTCAGGGATGCCAGTACCATGCTCATTTATTAATGACATTTTTATCTCAGTGCGAGGTCCCTTCCATAAACTACTTATTACATTCCAAAAACGCCTTGGGTCAGTTTTGTATTTATTGAGATTCCTGGTTATCTCATTTTGTCTGTTCAAGACCAGCTTATTTTTTATTTGTTTGTCCAGGTCTCTAATTTTGGCTCTGAATGGATTAGCATCCTGACCTCTGTAACCCCGGAGTTTCTTAAGAAATCTTTTTTTCTTAGCAGTCAAAAAAGACAGATTCTGATTAAAACCAGTAGGTGCATCCATATTAATGGCCATTTCCTTAACTGGGTGATGTCTATCCAGGTACACACGGATGCAATTTACAAATTCACTATAAAGTTCACCTGGGGAAAGCATAAGGTTTTCAGTGAGGGCAGCATTATTCACATAATTATTCAAAGCATTTTGATCAAAATTCTTATATGATCTACCAGTAATTGAACGAGTTTGACACCTCTCTATTCTTCTTTGTTTCTTTATAGCAAATACAGGGAAATGATCACCAAATTTGTAGTCAAGCAGACCATTTGTGGAAATATGCGGAGAGT
The DNA here is from genome assembly GCA_949317995.1 of Acholoe squamosa. Lineage (NCBI taxonomy): Eukaryota > Metazoa > Annelida > Polychaeta > Phyllodocida > Polynoidae > Acholoe > Acholoe squamosa. The sequence goes on from OX439049.1 coordinate 17,927,916, forward strand.
TACAATAAATATGGTCCAAAGTAGATCTGCCCCTGGTATGATAATACGTTGATCTAGTACGTAAATATTTCAACTTGTTTTTCCTTAGAAAAGATGTTAGACTTTTATATTTATTACTTGTTCTAACTGCAGAATTAACATTAAAATCCCCAAGGATCCAGACCTCCATCCTGCGTATGTCTGGATGCTTTAACATTTCACTCAATTTTTTATAACATAACCTTACATTACCATTAGGGGGCGGTATACAGACAATATCACACGGTGCTTCTGATTTGGAAATTTAGTTATTAATCCAATACATTCTATGTCTTTATTGCTTACTGTTAAAGCTGCATGGCCGAAAGTGTAATCTACATACTTATTATTAACATAACAACCTACTCCACCACTCTTCCTAAGGCAATTTAGGCGATCCTTCCTATACAGTCTCATATTATTCAAATCGACATTATGAGTTTGATCACGTCTGTCTAACCAGGTCTCCGTCACGCAGATGTAATCAAAACCAAGATCGGAGTGTCGTAAGTCCAAACTTTATCATTGAGACTTTGTACATTCATAGTAATTAGTTTCAGTCCCTTCAAGCTATTGATTTTGTCAGAAGAGTAGTGGCTAGTCATACTTAAGAAGCATTAGTGATATAGGTCGCTTTCAACCTGACCCTGTTACTCCTACCTTTCAGAACAAAAGTAAACATACCTAATCGAGCGCACAACAAACAGAACATGATTTACAGAGAAATGTGCAATAGGAGCGACTAATGGCACTCAATACAATGATGAGGGCCAAGAAGCCAAGAGCAACCCGTTACGAATAAGTAAAGTAGTGGCTCTATGTGCAAGATACAGTCCCCACAGTAACAAAAGCTGGAGGTATACTTAAACTAACAGACTAACAATTTACATTGCAGTCAGGAAAAGGTCAAACAGGACAACACAATCACTTAAAGATAACTATATCAATACATGTATCGGGAATGAATTAAACAAAATAATCACATATCAAAGTGTATATCAATCAGTTAATTCAAAGTTGCATCAGCTACTCAAATTACCGAAAATTAATTTCAGTGCAGGAACCAGTAGATATAAAACCCAAGGATATACTCTGCACAATTTAACTTGGCCTTAAGGGTACTTAACAAAACAATTGGGCAATCCAGATAGAAATACTCGGTCGGTAACTCTGTTGGGTAGGCTCCCCCCGTCATGCTAGTAAAATTCATATAATAATGATAAACACTGCCTTAACTATAAGATAATCGTACTATGTGAGATAACAAACTATAATCCTGGAAGAAACAATTCATATTAAATGATGTTTTAATAAGACAGTGCAAAATTAAAGTTTATAGGGTCCTGTATCTATAAGCAGGGTGATGATTTAACTCTCGAAGAAATTCCGAAGAATTCTGTTGCTAGGAATTTAAATTCAATAACGATATAAAATAGTTTCTTAGATATCTAATGACATCACTTGAAGAACTGATGTATTGTAATTAAAGAAGTGTGCGGAACAATGGAAATGTCTTAGCTGTCTGGACTCTGTTTGGTTGGCTGAAACCATTTTAAAGTTGTTTTCACAGCTCCAGTACATTGATACAGGTAATAGTCACATAGGTCAAAAAACAGCATCTCGTACTTCCATGAAGAGACACCATAGTATGTCATGTATTCACAACACATGATGCATAAGATAGAGATCATGATGGTAGATCTCAACTGTCATACTGTATATGAATTCACAAGTGGTGACAGTAGGTCATAAGACTTACTGTCGTTGATCTTTGTCAACTTCATAGATATGCTCGACGGAGGATTCAGCGTTGTCCGTATCATCCGCTAGAATATCAGAGTCCTCACTTTCGAGTAGCGCGTCAGCGGCAGCCTCGCTCTCCATCGCATCTTTAGCATGCTTTCCAGCGCTGCCTTTCATTCGTTCTTTGTTGGTGAGGCGTATGCGAAGATCAGTTAACAGTCTGCCCAGATTGTTTTTGCCTGTGTATAATCCGGTGTCATAGACTGGATCACCATAACGTCCAAAGCCTCCCCAATAATCCTCCATCGTGGCTTCGATTATATCGACATCACCCAGAGTTATCAGCTGTCTTTTTAACTCTTTATCTTGGACGAATTTTTTAGATACAGCAATTCTCATTGCAGTTAGACGTGTAGAGCTCTTCCACTCTTCGGATTCTCTCATGCCATGTGTGGCTCTTTTAGCCTCTAGGCCGGTGATTGTGTCTAATACTTGATCGGCTCGAGTTGGGTCATTATGCTCACAGCACTTTATCCACTGGTATAGTTGCTCCGAACTATGAAAATCTACCCCATCGTGATGAATATGGCAGGGGTAGAGATTACTTAGGAAGCATTTGGCGCCACAGAATGTCATTCCTGAATTCGTCAGACGTTGACATAACTCACCTCCTTCAGCTCGTTCTATGGCTATATTTAATCTCTCTTTGAAGATTGACTTCACTGAAGGTTGGCTCTTCTCATTTTCCTTCTGCTTTAGAGATGAATTTTCATCATCATGGGCGTGTCTATAACTATCGGGCTTAGGGCTTAGTCTCCACCAATTCTCGGATGATCCTCCAGATGGCGACTTGTCACGATTTCCTCTCTCCTGACTGCTAGTATTCTTCTTATCCACTAGGTGGCGGCTCTGTGTGATGCTCCCGTCTTGCTGATGGCGTTCCCTTGAATGGGTATAAGGCTTATGCCCAATGTTGTCACGGGAGCGGTCCCGGTGAACATAACTATTTGAATTGCGATCGCCTTTTTTCTCTCTAGTCGGTTGCTTTTGAGGTCTTCTTACTTCGTTACTGCCATTGCCATTATGGGATACATGTTTATCAAGTCGTCTGTCATGTGAATCATGTGGCCGGTATCTTTTAGTCAGATCCTTTACCATTCTATCATCACTTGTGTTATCCCATCTATTACGAGCCCCCACTCGAATGATGTCTCTCCCACGATGATTCACCTCATCACTTCTGTAGTCTTGCCTATCCAAATTCTCATAATGCAGATCATCGGGTTTATACCTGTCAGGGATCCTGTGTGGATTGTGCCCATCATAAAGCACTCCTTCAATCAATATGCGAGTGCCTTTCATGGTTACCTCACACTTCACCACCTCTCTACAATACCATCCTATCTTCCTCACAATTCCTTTGACCCTTCTGGTGGTGGGATCTTCATCAGCATTGATAAACACATTCTTTTTATACTTGTCAATACTGTCAAGCTCAGACTTGTATTTTAGGCAAACATCATGCCTCCATGCAGTGGTGAAACATACTAGTATAGGTCTGCATTTCTGATTGGGAGATGATGTGTTCATGCGTGTTACGAACTTTAATTCACTAGGGTCAAGTTCAATACCAATGTCCATAAGTAAGTAGAGTGCATGATCATATGCATCACCTTCTATGTCCTCATCGAGTCCATCGATAATTATATTAAATCGACGAGGTGAGTGAAAACGGGAATCAGTATCAGGGTCAGCAACACCAGCATATGACAGTTTCCTAATTGTTTCTCTCAGCTCTGATTCAAGTATATTTACCTGTTGTTGACTCTGTGCAAATTGATTTCTCAGTTTGTCCACTTCACGCATTGTAGCCCTAATTCCCTCGTCTTGATTTCTTTCTAGGTCATCAAAACGCTGTTCATACCCCATCTTCTCAATGTCCATACGTTGACGTAGATTTTGAATTTCACCAGAAATATTCACGTCACTCCTTGAGATCATTTCTTTTATCTCTTTTAAGTGATTCTCCATTGCCGATTCACCTACTGTGCTAGATTTGTCATGTGATTGCGCTGATGTAGGTAGAGATCGCCTATCTGGATTGGGGTCATTGTCATACCAAGCAATTATCCCAAGTGATCTCCAAGTGATCTCCCATGTGATCATCTCAAGTGATCATCCCATGTGATGATCCAAAGTGATGATTCCAAATGATC